>PVJD01012425.1:0-39845 GCA_004026545.1 Mormoops blainvillei | reverse complement strand
TTACCTAGTTCACAGAGCTGGTATGAGGGTTAAATGAGATGCTGTGCAAGCATGTAGCACACTGTCTGGCATGACATAGATGCTTGATAGATGTCAGTGTCCTTCACCCTCATGTCGTCTTTGCGTGTTGGCTCATGACTGAAATTCCTTCATACCAATTCCCATACCAGATGTATCTTGTTAACAAGTAGGCACTACCAAATGGAACCAATCTCTTTAACCATTATTTAAAATTTTTCTCTGGGGGGAGGGGCAAAAGGGGAAAAAATGGGACAACTGTAATAAAATAAGCAGTAAAAAAAAAAACTAAAGTAGAAATAAAAGAAAAAAAGACTTTTCTCCTTACAATGGAAAGAAGAAAGCAATATATGGGTACTGGGTACCTGGAGAGAGACGCGGGAGAGGGAACAGGGAAGCTCAGATTGGCACAGTAAGTATCTTGTGCTCTACAGTTCTTCACAGGTTGGATCTGGTCAGCTAACACAGTCTCTCCTTCCTGTCAAAACTAATCTCTCTGCCTCAAGAATCAGGAACCTCTGCATTACGACTTGAGAGTCAAGGCTTTAATGAAAATCGGAGGGGTGTGGAGTAGAGATTTTTGATAACCTTGTTAGTAAAGCAGGTGGCCCTCCATATTTGGAGCCTGTCTCCACCACCTGTGGACGTCACTGGTAGAAACCAGAGCGCACTTGAGATGGCCTGTGGGGAATCTGCTACTTTCCTTTTAATACTCGCCATTAACGGCCGCCCTCATGCCAGTTGCTTCTTAATAACTATCTAGTATAGTCCTAGTCTACACACTCACTGGTCTACTGCACAGAGAGTGAGTGCCCTTTGGAAACCCCGCCGAGTCGGAGCGGGGGCGGTAGTGGAGGGTGTGGCGGGGGGCGGGCGGGACTGGAGTTGCCACCAGAGGGCGTTAGTCTGCGAAGTGAGCGCGACTGAGGCACAACCAGGGAAAAGGGGTGCCGCTGCAGAGGCACAGATGTTTTTTTTCCCGGAGTGCTTTCTTTCAGTAGACGAGTTTGAAGAGGCTTCTGGGATCTTTGATCTAAAGCTTTCCCAGCCAGCCCCTGAGAGCGGAGAACCCATTCATTCCCTCCATCTCCCTACCGTTGCCGTGTGGCTTTGCCTCTCCAGGGGCAGAAGGATGCTCTTGCTCCTGGGGATTGGGCAAACCCCAAGCTCTCTAGTTTAACTAGTGGATTCCTAGAGTCAGATTTCTGTACTTAATGATATCGACGCATCCAGCTCCTCTCAGGTCCACGTGGGCCACGGTTTAGGGACGTGATTTTCAAACCGTGATCCCCAGACCGGCAGCATCAGTTTCAGCATCACCTAGAACCTGGTTAGAAATGCACATTCTCAGGTCCGCTCCAGGCCTCCTAAATCCGAGACAGGGCGAGGGACGCCATCTGTACATTGCTACGTCTGCAGGTGACTGTGAGGCGCTGGGACAGCCTCTTCCCTGGGGTTTCCCCCTGGCCCAGCTGAGTCTGGATCAAGAGATAAGGAGTCCGGGTCCTCCAGAGATCTCTAGGCTGCCCGCCTGGTGGTCACGTGGGCTCTTGGATTTTTCTCCACCCCCCCACCCCTCTCCCGGGTCTTTAAAAGGAAGAAGCAGCTCCTCATTAAGTCAATTGCGCTCTTTGCAGTGTCTCCGGCTACTGGACGTTTTGACACGCACTCTCTGGCTCCTGCTGCGAGGGCCGCCTGTAGAAACTTGCTGGGAAGACAGGAAGCGGCGGGAGAGGAACCCTCTGGGGCTATGACTGGCATCCTGTGCCGCGGGTAGACTGGCGTTCCGCGTCTGGGCTGCATGAGGTGCGCCCGCTCTCCGCAGCTGGTGGGCTGCAGCCAGGTGCGGGGAATAGAACTACTCCGGCAAACGCACGTGTCTGCATTTTGGAGATTGCTAGGCGGGTAAGGTACGTGCCCCTTCACTGAAGATGCTGTTTAATGTTCTGATTTTCTGTTTGAAACCCTGCTGATGGGAAACTAGTAACACTGAGAATAAAAGACGCCCCCCACCCGTCCCCAATGCAACTGGATTGAAAACTGGAAACAGATTTCATGCTCTGATGAAATATTTTCATCCAAAACGCCCGCATGTTAACTTATTTAATTAGTCTGTGCCTGTAAGCTCCGGTTGATGGTACTAATAATACATGTCTTTATGAAAGAAAACACTCTTCTAGATTTTTCTCTATGGATTTCTGGAATGTGGTGAAATGTTGACAGTAGGAAAGCTGAACACGGCTCTTCATGCTGGAATTTCGCGCACCTGGGAAGATGTACATGTATCACGCAGGTGACCAGTGTTTTAAAATGTATGAACTAGTATTCCTTTTGTCTTATGAGAGAGTAGATTGACTTCTGGGCTGACCGAGAGAGAGAAGTTCTGGGCTGTTTTATTTGTTGAAGAAGAACACAATAGTTTCTTAACCCTTTGTGTTACTATTCGTACCTAATTCATATTGGCAGTATAAAATTAAGTCAAGGGAATATTAATTTTGTGAAAAGCAGAATTTTGGATTTGAGTGGGTTTCTACTTAGGAAAATAAGTTTGACTCAATCTTACCAGCTTTTTAAAAAGTAACTGTGGCACACAACCCTTTGGAAGAAAGATTTTGTTATATTTTGTTAGATTTCTGGTATTGAGATGGACATTCCATTAGTAATTTTCACTTTTGTTATGTTTCTAAATTCACAGTGACTATTTTCCTTTGTGTCTGGGGAAGGATGTTTGTTGTTTACAAAGTGAACATGTGAAAAGAAAGGTTTGCGCTGTGAGCACTGAAAAAAGGAAATGTACTGTGACTATGAAAAGAACATCACACACATTGGTCCCCTTTTTCTTTTCCCCCTGCAGAATATCAACATGTTTCTTTATAAATTCTAGAAGAGGGAAAATGTAAGGATTCCATTTTATGTTAAAGCATTTTTGTACAGTTGAATTACTGAAAATTCTTATTTTAAAAGCAGCCAGTTTCCCTGTAACTCTTAAGGTATATATAAAAGTCTCTGAAATCAACTAAAAAACACACTGAGGATGTTTCATAATGGTTTTGAGGGACTTTAATGAGTCTAAACATCTTTTACATTTTAAAAAATTTATTTACAATATGGGAAAGGTGAAATTTAGTAGTAAATTCACCAGTTAAAAATATAGTTAGCATTTAATAGATGTGGATACATCTGTCTATTTTTAAGAATAAGAGTGCATTTTCTATAAATGTGTATCCAACACGTAATGACTCAAATACATGTTATGATAATTTTAGTTCATGTTCTAAGTCATTTTATATATCTATAAATATATAATAAAATAATTATATAAAATACGGAAGACTGAACCTGAATCATTTATTGGTAATTTTGATAATTGCATCTAAAACTCCTGAGGAATTACATGTAGAACCCTTGAGGAATGTGTATGTACTAGAATGTTAGACTTTATAAATCAGTGCCTAGCATATTGTTTTAGGCAGAATAGCATTTTTATAAAGGTAGGCATATTGCAGTATAAGTTACATACAGTAAAATCTAACCTCTTTAGCTGTACCACTCTATGAATTCTGATAGTTGCATGCAGTTATATAATTACTTCCATAATCAAGATATAGAGCAGTTCCACCATCCCCATCACCCTTTCCCCCCACTTCAAGTCACCTTTGTAACCAACTCTCTCTACCCATTGCCAACACCTGGAATTCACTTATGTGTTCATTTTATACTTTTGCTCTTTAGTATGTTTTCACTTAGAAATAATTGTCTTCCTTCCCTTTTCTCAAAAGAAAATCTCCATTCCTGCACTTGGGGGCGAGGAGGTGAGTTAGGTTGTGGTATCTTGTTTTAATCCTGTATAAATTGAGGCAAAGACAAAACTATTTTGCAAATGGGAAACTAGAGACTTGGACTAAGTGTTAATTTCATATTGAGCTAATAGATTTAATTCTTAGCAAGTTTGGATTCCATTGTGGTTAAAGTCTTTGGTTGTGGTGTGTATCATAGTTATCCAAACTAAAATACAAGGCCATTTAGCATGTATTTGCTATGTATGGAATGTTAATAGAATGTATTGTTCCTTTATAATCTTAATACTTTTGTTATACTTGAGATTAGGAAAGTTTCCTGAAATTACTTATTATCAAATAGTGAGGAGCAAAAGTGAAAATGAGAATTTGTAGACACTTAAAATTAAAATATAGAGTGATTGTGACTGCTTGAGTTAAAATACTCTTCCTTAATAGGAGCTGAGTCTATGCCCAATATATTTATAGATGTCAGGGTTTCTTCATTTTTGTGTTCATGCTTTGAAATCTAGATTTTCCTGCAGGACATAGATGCAAAATCTTTTGCAAACTAACATTCTTTACTGTTTAATACATTATTCACTTCAGTAAACAGGAGCCTGTTATTGCTAGTCTCTCCCAATGAAGATTTATCAGATGATGTCTTTTTTGTTACAGTGGCAGTAACTAGGAGGCAAGTTTATGAGGGCACCAGCAGACTGGATAGTTGGCATTTGTAACTGGAACTGTTACAGCTCTTGATAATTAGGGACCTTGAGTAAAGAATCTTTGTGTGGATGCATTTGAGAATGGACAGGAGAGTGAGGGTCACTTGGAAAGACAGGTCACTGGACTTGTCTGTGTTTCCCCAAAGCAGGAGGGCAACTTTTACTGGTAAATGTTTTGTCTCTCAAGCCCAGGACTGGGAGAGGGGAGTCGAGTGTGTTCAGTGTAACTCCTGCATTGGTCACGTCCTCTTGAATCTCTTTCCCATAGCGCTTTCCCATCCTGCCCCAAATGTGTACTTGAGTATGGTTTAGCTTCCTGAGAATGGAACATTGTCTCTGACTGTTGGTATCGGGAAGGAGTAGAGACTTGCTGATGAGCAAAGACTGATGGACTCTCTCTTCACACCCCTGCCTTAGCATGTGGCAACCCTGAGCCTGAGCCTCTGTGCTCTTCTGCTGTTCAGGCCCTCAAAATTCTGTGTCCTACCCAGCTTGGTAAGCACCAATGGACTACTAGGGGAATTAGGTTTTTCTCATTTTGGAAGATACATTCTTAAGAGTTAAGACTAATCAATTATTAATGGTTAGTTCTATGGTGATTTTGGAGTGTTTTTTCTTTTTTCCTATTTTGTATTAAATTGACAGCATTAATATTTTTCTTTGGAAAAGATATATTGAAGGCCAACGATTGGCAAATAACCACTTACACGCATCAAGGATGCTTGACACTTAAATATTTTGTATATTTCCCACAAAACACCTTCTGGTATCTGCTTTGTGAGTGTGAATTTATGACTTCTGTATGGTACACAGACATGGGGTGTTTGAATTGAATGCTTGGGCAAGTGCAATGGACAGGCTTGAGTATGCAGCATAATGAGAATGTGGCATTTTGTGCTCCACACAGTGCTAACTGGTGGTGATGGCTTGTAAAAATAGAAATTAAAGAAAATTAGGAGGAAGAATCTTCAGGGTGACCATAAAGGCATTTTAACCTAAATTGTCTAGAAATTCTGCCCCGCACTCAGGCCTTTCCAGTGGCATGCCGATTGACTTCATCCTCTTGGATATGTAATACCTTACAGAATGCATTCACATGCATCATTTCACGTCACCCCCAAGCATGGTGAACAGGTACAGCCCATATCAGGTCCCCGTTTCTGCTGAAGAAGATGTGGAAACGGACGCTCGGGGAGTTTACACGATTTGTCTAAGATCATCTGGCTTTCATGCAGAGCCGGGGCTAGGACTCCATGTGTTGCCCTGTCCACTGAGCCAGAATATATATAAAAACAGGCCTGGTGGTGACCGCTCTCTTCCTCTTTAACTAGATTTGATAGGTACTTTCATAAAATCAGTCTGCTCTTTCTGGAGTGTCTTTCTGCTATTTCTAAGGGCTGCCTTTTTCTTCTCCAAGGAATCACTATCAGTATTCAGAATTTTAAAAAAAATTCATTTTAAGATCTGTAATGTGTTTCCCAGCCAGTATGATAGAATACTGTGTATAGCCCCATGTATACAAAAAGCATTCCTTTTGAACGCAGATGTGACGCGAGAGGGCCCAACACAGCTGTGTGTGCCGGGGCAGTGGGAGAGAGAAGTCTGGGCAGAAAACAAGGGCCCTTCGTCGCAGAGGATATGTGCCAACTATTTTTGGCTATGATGACTAACTTAAGATAACTGACATGCAAAGAAATAATTAATTCTTAGAATCAGGATGTCCTGGTACATGTTCTTTTGTTGCCCAGGTGAAATTCCATGCCTGCCAGGCCCAACAATAAAGCTGTTTTTCCCTGTTGTACCAGATATCGTAACCCCTGAGGCAATGCTTGGGTGTTCGAACACGTGAGTGGGGAAAATCCTGGTCTATAATGTTAAAGAAAGTTGATTTTTTAAAAAAAATTCTCTTCTTGCACCAGTTTATATCGCTGTTTTAGAATAGGACTACTTAAATGACCACACAGGTTTTTTAAAAATTCACTTTCATTTTTATAGACCTTCAGTGGAGAAGACTTCCCTTTTGCTACCTCTTCTCCTGCCTCCCAGGTCTACTACAGGGATTTCAGTTCATCATCTCTAGTTGAGTCTTTGCTTAAGAAGAAAAACCATTTTCATTGGCTACCAAGTTGCTAATTATCGAAGATTCCATTGACAAATAGTTGTCACAAATCTGGATGTATCTAAAAGATATCCAGCCCAAAACTAACATAGCCTTTTAATCACTGTCCAGCAACCAGCTCTCTTACATTAATTATCATGGTACAGGGATGTGTGAATTCCAGACAGGTTGATTGGAATGTATATTTGTGAAATCCAAATTTTCTAAGCAATGTTACCGTGGTACCTGATTGTCTAGAATTTGCCATTTGGTGGTGTGTGTCCAACAGGTCTCTTCAGCATTTCTGGGCTGAGAATGAACATTTCACTTATAGGTGAAAA
This sequence comes from Mormoops blainvillei, assembly GCA_004026545.1. Taxonomy (NCBI): domain Eukaryota; kingdom Metazoa; phylum Chordata; class Mammalia; order Chiroptera; family Mormoopidae; genus Mormoops; species Mormoops blainvillei. The sequence goes on along the minus strand of PVJD01012425.1, from coordinate 32,884 downwards.
CGAGTGATCGGATTGATTTTCTGCTTCTGAGAGATGTCATATTAATTTAAAACTGTGCGATCACTTTCCATTTGGATAATGGGAAATGTTATTTCAAGTTTGTAGATTTCCATGCTACTGTTTATCACTTTGTGTCAGTAAAAGTTTTATGTTTTTAAGAGGCCTAATGAAAGGAAAAGACAGAAGTTGTTTTCTGACAGTTTGGTGTGTTGGCTGTGCTGGAATATTTATGCTAAAATGCTAAATACATTTTTGGGGGGCAATGTAAAGTCGAGACAACATGAAATTCAGTAATACCTTCATTGATCAGAATGTTCAAAGAGTAGTTGTTTATGTTTAATCTGTTTAATTGAATTTTCATTAATTGAGTATTAATTTGAAGTCTCTTGTTGAAATCATTATTCTAAAATTCACTGCTTTCCTGCTCATAATTTCCTGAGTATAATTTCATCTTCATTTGTTGATTGAGAGTGTTGAATGTACCCTTATAAAAGTTTACCTTGAGTACTCCATATAAGAAAGTGATTATACTCAGCACAGTAACCACACTAACATTTGGATATGTTTTTTATTTATTAAATTGGGTACACCAACCTTTTTAAAAAAGTTTAATAAATACAGAATTTAAATATTACCTCTAGGTTACATTTTATTATGCATATATACAATTAGTTATACATGTTACCTTAAGAATTTTGCTGTAATGTATATGATTTAAGTTGTGTTGTTAATGTACTTTAAATGTCTGTTGATTAAATATTTGGCTACATAAGATATACTCAGGTCATATGGCAAAAACAATACACTAAAATAAAGTTGCCAAGGTAAAATATTGAAAACATAAGTACAGTGAACAGGCGTATGTGTAGGTGGATTGAAAAAAGATTTTGCTGCACAGGTTGAGGGATAAGTGCCTTTTACCAGTCCTGTTTGTCCTGGATCTGCCAGGCTACCAATGACCTAATTACCAACTCCTGCGGCCTCTCCTATGTCAACCACTCACTCAACCCAGGTCATTTCCATGGATCTGTAAATGTTTCCAAGCATCTCTATTTAAAACCCGTATGTAGTGCATAAATACAAAGGAATTTAGCCTTAAGAAAGGAAGGAAATTCTGACACATGCAACAACATGGATATTACGCTAAGTGAAATAAGCCAGTCACAAAAAGACAAATACTGTATTATTCCATTTACATGAGGGACCAAGTAGTCAAATTCACAGAGATAGAAAGTAAAATGGTGGCTGCCAGGGGCTGGCAGAGCTGTTATTTAACAGGTGTAGCGTTTTAATTTTACAAGGTGAAAAGAGTTGTAGAGATTGGTTGCATAACAGTATGAATATACTTAACACTACTGAACCGTACATTTAGAAATGGTTAAGATGGTAAATTTTATGTTATGGGTATTTTACCACAATTTTTAAAAAGTTTGGAAAGAGCTAGTTTTTACAGTAGTTAGGATGGTATGCTTAATCCTACATATTTTCTACTAGGAATTAGGGATTGTGTGTGCCGATTGGGAGACTAAGTTACTGAAACATAAAATTGTGTACTCATGATTAATAAATGCACATAGGTATTTTTTTAAAAAACAAACTTTCTCCATCCTGTATTCTCCAGCTACCATTCTCTTTTGGGTCCATCGTGGTCTATTAATGTTGATTAGAAGTGGTAACACCTTTTGTATTAGTTCCTATCATTTTCCTTGGTCCAGCCTAACTCCTTCACCTGGCACAGTGGCTCCCTGAAGATGGGGCGCGTGTCTTGGGACTCCTTTAAATCTCCCATCTCAGCATAGTACCACGCCTGCTGAAAAGCACTCCCATCTTTGATTAATACCCTTGACTTGGTGAAATACTGTATTTTAAGCATATTCCTCATTCTTTCCTTATAACAAATAATTATTGATTTGTAGTGGAAGGTGAATAAAATATAGTGGGTGCCTTTAAGAAGTTTAAAATCTAGTCATACTTCTTAATCTCCCACCCCACCTCTACCATTTCCAAGAAGGATTTGATGTAGTTGTAATCTAATAAAAAGGATTAAATTTATATGTTAATAATTATAGGGCTGTTAAGAGTGAAAAAACTGCTAAGGCATAAAATGCCAGTCATTTCACAGTAAACTTTGCATACTCCTTATGGACATGGTAGGTTTCCTGTAGGAAAACAGCAGATCAGAGTAGAATGACGGGATGGGACAACATAGTGGGAGGCTTTGAATGTTAGAAGACCATGACTTACTACAGAGGCTGGTGGGAAGCAGAGGGCTAATCAGAGCTGGGTTTGAAGGATCTGGCTACTCTATGAGCCTGGGGAAGGAGCTAACTGGGGACAAGGAACAGTAAGGAGCCTATTGCAGACGCACTGGTGAGAAGTAATGAGAGCTCACCCAGGTGGTGGCAAAAGACAGCATGAGAAAGAGACTGTGGAGAAAAAAGACAATGTGCCTTGGTGATTAGAAGAAACTGAATGAAGGGGACAAGTCAAAGATAATTGTAATGGGCTTTGTCATTAACACAAATAGGAAATAAGGGAGTGGGCGTGCCCCAGGAGTCCAGGTGCCTATCTGCAGGGACAGAAGGCATTTAAGAGTATGCAGGTCACATGGTGTGAGGGGCTTACAGGAGGAACAACTTCTCAGTGTGTGACTCCTTGGGCCACAGCCTGTATAGGTGATTGCAGACAGGTCATCACTATGCTGAGGCTGTAAGTTTTCAGTGGGACCTTGGATGGACCCGTGGCTGGACCACACTCCATTGCCTGTTCTCATCCTCACTGCCAGCCTCTGTCAGGGCCAGAAATCACAGCATCCTCTTCCTCCTGCAGTGTCCCTACAGTGCCCTCTACTGAGAAAATTTAGCAATGGCTCATTTTAAATAATGCAGGAATTCAGCCCTTGGGCCGCATGCAGCCCAGGATGGCTGTGAATACGGCCCAACACAAAATCGTAAGTTTACTTAAGACATTATGAGACTTTTTTGTGATTACATGTTGCAATGTATTTAATGTGTGGCCCAAGACAACTCTTCTTCTTCCAGTGTGGCACAGAGATACCAAAAGGTTGGACACTCCTGTAAGAGCATATATTGAGTGCATTAGAAGCTGAGAGGCAGTAAATTGAAAGCTGACACAGTTCCATTGGTCTGTCAATTCCTTGTTCTTTATTGTTGGCTACTCACAATGTATTGAATATCTGTTAATGCTGGACCAGCTCATCGATCTGCTCTTTCAGAGTTTTCTGGGTTATTCTTGGTTATTTTTCCATAACAGCCTTATCTAGTTCCAGGTTTTAAAAAAAGCAGTCATTTTGTATATGAGCCTGTGTATTTTAATTTTAAAAAGCATTTTATAATAAATTCCCTTGGTAAAAATATTATTGTGGTTAATAACAGCAACAAAAGCAATAAAGAAGTAAATGAAGTAAAAAATGAGAATTCCATGCCTCACATTCCCATCCCTCTGGGGTTAATATTTTCATGTATATCTTTCAGAATGTATTTCTAAGCTCATACAATGTGTGTGTTTAATAAAAATGTTTAAACATTTTTGATAGTTATGCCTATACCTCTAACTTAGAAATGCCTTTTGTTATTCTTTACAGCCATTATACTTGCCCATGAGACTGAAAACATTATAGTGTCCCTTCGTGGCTCTTTTCATGAGGAGTTTTCTCAGATGTGACCTATTCAAGACATGGATATAAAAAACTCACCATCTAGCTTTAACTCTCCTGCCTCCTACAACTGCAGCCAATCCATCCTTCCCCTGGAGCACGGCCCCATATATATACCTTCTTCCTATGTAGAGAGCCACTGTGAATATTCAGCCATGACGTTCTATAGCCCTGCTGTGATGAGTTACACTATTCCCAGCAGTGTCAGTAACTCAGAAGGTGGACCTGGTCGACAGACCACAAGCCCAGATGTGTTGTGGCCAACTTCTGGACACCTCTCTCCTTTAGCAATCCATTGCCAGTCTTCACTTCTGTATGCAGAACCGCAAAAGAGTCCTTGGTGTGAAGCAAGATCACTAGAACACACATTACCAATAAACAGGTAAATCTAGTCTTCATTGTAGTTCATGGACATTATTCAAATCACTTTACGATTTAGTGAAAAGAAAGATAAGCATTATACAAGGTTTTTACTAGTCACAGAAAATACTTAGAGCACTCAAAACGTGATATTCTAGAATGTCTATCCTGATATTTGAGTTCTTTTTAGAAGTCGAGCTTGTAGATCTGTGTTGTGGGGAGGATGCACTATTATGACTACTGTCTTTAGACAATAAGAGTGAACTTAAATCACTTTTGATGAAGTGATTTGAGTTTGAAAAATAAATTTTTACTTTCAATTTTGATTCTTCTTATTTTGTAAGTGAATCACGATTTAGTATTCTTGACAAATTGTGTCCAGGATAAAATAAGTTAAATGAAAATACTAGACATGTGAAGACTAAAAATACAGACAAGAAATGGTACAAACTTTTTAAGAATGAACTAAAATAATATTTTATAGAGATCGATGGGAAACTATTTAAATGTAGAATTTAGTTAAATTCTAGAAGTTAAAAAAAATATTTGTACTCTATAAATGCAAGGTAACAGTAGTTATTTAATTGGAATATTTTTTATATATATTTTAAAGATTATATTTATTTATTTTTAGAGGAGAGGAGGGAGAAAGAAACATCAGTGTGAGAAAGAAACATTGGTTGGTTGCCTCTCACGAGTCCCAACCAGGGACTGAACCCACAACCCAGGCATGTGCCCTGACCAGGACTCCAACAGGCAACCTTTCACTTAGTGGGATGACACCCAACCAACCGAGTCACAGTGGTCAGGGCAATTTGTAATATTTTTCATGATAATTATGGCTATGGAGGGAATGGGGGCATGAGGGAGAAATTAACATCTAAAACAACCAGAGTCTAAGTTATGGTATGTTGGATATTGAAATTCATTACTTTTAAATGCTGTTATAAAACTTTGAGAAAGCCATATTACACAGTGTTCTTATTTTTATTTTTAAAAAACCTTTTTTGTTGGCAAAATAAAAAAGAATATAAAAATTGTAGATAATGGCTTAAAAGGAAGATTTTTCATTCAACCTTTAAAAAACTTTTTTTATTGCCATATTTTGCTGTGTGTAATGTGCACTTTTTTGCTCAAATTTTTGAGGGGATAAATAAGGATGTGCATTATACATGGGCAGTACTAATCCCATATCTATATAAATGTTTTAAATTCTTTTATTTATGCTTACGCATTAAAAGTGTAACTCTAGAAAGCAATGATGGTATCTGTATGTAAAATAATATCCTTGAACGTGATAATCGGTTTTGCTTCTAAATTTAATAAATAAAAAATTGAATTTAAAAATTAAATTGAAAGATTTTTTTCCTGAAAGTTTGGGCCAAAAACTAGATACACATTATACATGGCAAAATATTGGATATTTTATTGATTATGCTATTACAGTTGTTCCAAATTTTCCCTCTTTGTCCCCCTTCACCCAGCACCCCCCACTCCCTCTGTCAATCCCCACACCATTGTTCATGTCCATGGGTCATGCATATAAGTTCTTTAGCTACTCCATTTCCTATACTGTACTTTATATCCCCGTGGCTATAATGTAACTACCTATTTGTACTCCTTAATGCCCTCACCACTTCACACATTCCCCCACACCCCCCTCACATCTGGCAACCATTAAAATGTTCTCTGTATCCATGATTCTCTCTTCTTGTTTGCTTAGTTTGTTTTTCAGATTCAGTTGTTGACAGATATCTATTTATTGCCATTTTATCGTTCCTAGTTTTGATCTTAAATAAGTCCCTTTATCATTTCATATACTAAGGGCTTGGTGATGATGAACTCCTTCAGTTTTTTTCTCATCTGGGAAGCTCTTTATCTGCTCTGTGATTCTAAATGATAGCTTTGCTGAGTAGAGCAATCTTGGCTGTAGGTCTCTACTTTTCATGACTTTAAATATTTCTTACCAGTCCCTTCTAGCCTGCAAAGTTTCTTTTGAGAAATCAACCGACAGTCTTATGGGAACTCCTTTGAAGGTTATTATCTGCTTTTCTCATGCTGCTTTTCAGATTCTATCTTTGACCTTTGGCATTTTAGTTATGATGTGTCTTGGAGTGGGCCTCTTTTCATCCATCTTGTTTGGTACTCTCTGTGCTTCCTGGATTTGCATGTCTATTTCCTTCACCAAATTAGTTTTCTTCCAGTATTTTTTCAAATAGATTTGCCATTTCTTACTCTTTCTCTTCTCCTTCTAGCACCCCTGTAATGCAAATGTTGGACCTCTTGCAGTCGTCCCAGAGGCTGCTTATACTATCCTCTTTTTATTGGATTTTTGGGTTTTATTCTGATTGGTTGTTTTTGTTCTTCCTTATGTTCCAAATCATTGATTTGATTCTCAGTTTCATCCACTCCACTGTTGTTTCCCTGTAAATTGTTCTTTATTTCAGTTAATATAAACTTCTTTTCTGACTGAATCTTTTTTATGCTGTTGAGGTCCTCACTAAGATCCTTGAGCATCCTCATAACCAGTGTTTTGAATTTGGCGTCCGATAGACTGCATATCCCCATTTTGTCTCGTTCTTTTTCTGGAGTTTTGATCTGTTTTTTCATTTGTGCCATATTTCTTTGTCTCCTCATTTTGGCAGCCTCTCTGTGTTTGTTACTATGTATTAGGTAGAACTGCTATGACTCCCTGCCTTGGTAGCATGGCCTAATGTAGCAGGTATCCTATAGGGTCCGGTGGCACAGCCTCCCCATCACCCAAGCTGGGTACTCAGTGTGTGCCTTTTCTGTGGGCTGAGTACACCCTCCTCTTGCAGTTGAACCTTGGTTGCTGTTGGCGGATCAATGAGAGGGATTTACCCAGGCCAGTCAGCTGCAAGGACTGGCTGTGACCACTGACCACCAACCTCTGCTATCCGTGGAGGATCAGCTGTGCAGAGTAGGGTGGTGATGCTCCAGTGTGGCCTGTAGCTGTCCGCTTGGTGCTCAGGCCCTGGGGTTTCCCAGGTGGTGCAGGCCAAGGTCAGCCCCGACCTATATTTGCTTGGGGCCACCCTGCCAGAGCTATAAAGCAGTTTGAGTTGGCCGCTGCTTGTGCTGGGCTTGGAGATTCTAAGGCAAAGCCAAGCCGAGAATCTAGGCTGGATGTTGCTAGTGCCATGCCTGAGACCACTTAACAAGAGGTATGGGGGCCTAGGGGCTCACTGAGGCCAGTTGTTGCTTGTTTGAAAGGGTTTAGGAAGTTGCAAAGCTTGAGCCAAGACCAGCCATTCATATGGAAAAGTTACTGTTAACAGGTGTAAACTGGGTGGGGCAAACAGTGTTGGCCAGGGTGATGGAGTCTCAGATATGGGACCCTGCTGGCTCTGTAGCTTTGCCTGCCTTTCTGACTGAGAGAAAGCTGTCGCCAGCTCTTGCCTTGATACCAGACACTTCAGATTCTCCCTGGTGTCTTTCAAGCTGCTACCCTGGTGCTGGAGCTCTGAGAGAGTGAGTCTAAGTAAGTTCCTGTGTGGTTTCTTTAGGAGGAACTGCTTGGAACTCTAAAAGTTTCTTCCACCAACTCAATCCCTACTGACTTTTGCAGCCAGAAGTTATGAGGCCTTATCTTCCTGGCATTGGAACCCTTGGCTGGGGGAGCTGGTGTGGGGCTGGAACTCCTTGCTCCCGAGATATCCCTCCCAAATTTTTACCCACCACACATGGATATGGAACCACAGTCTTTAACAGAAGAAATATTTTGTTCCTGAGCATGAGTTCTAATCAGAGGTGTGCTAATATTTGAGTAATTTAAACCATAGTAGAATTACCTTCATTTCTAAATCAGTGTTGTCTCTGCTATTTCCTTTCCAGAACAAACATGCCCTAGCAAAATTAGGGACTAGCCAGGTATGTTTTTGGTGCCGACCAGTGCTCCTCTGATGGGCTCTCCTTCCTCTGTGAAAGTCCTTGGGCCTCCACCCAGCAGTGAGTGCCTGCTGCCTTCAAAGCGTCTCTGAGAACAGACACGTGTTCACTCTCTCCCTTGCTCTTCTCTCTTTCCCTTTCTCTCTCCCCTTTTCTCTTCCCTCCCCTCCCCTCCATTTCTCTTCTCTCCCTTTCCCCTCTCCAAACCAGAGTATAGTATTCACCCTAACATAACTTAAAGTACATTTGTTACTTCTCTTAAAATTATTGTTATTCTAGGCCTTTATCTTCAATTGCAGAATGAAAGATTCCCTCCCCACCCCACCATTTAAATGGGAACTCTGAAGGGCTATTTAGTGACGCTGTTGGGAATGACTAATACTTGAAAAACGTTAGGTGAGTTTAGGCCCTTCCATGCATGGTGGATGAGCTCTAGTCACTATGGTGGGCCACTGAACACCTGCTTGTGGTTTAGAACTGTGGGGAACACTCAATCTGATCACTTATTACACTTAGAGACGTGTACCTGATGGATATAGCTGACCATCCATAGTTACTAGTGCTCATCAGTACTGAATGGATGGGCATAAACTTACCTCACCACTTTCAAACATTAGTCATTCCCAACAGTGAATGTGACTCTTCATAGATCTGATACCAGTGACAAAGGTTTTGCTTGATCATATTTCCTGGAATATATTTGTCATGAATCCTGGAAAGCAAAGAGATAAATGGGGCAATGTGGCAATGTTCATGCTAAGTTTTTTCTTTTTCCTGGAAAATCCCTCTTTTCCCCTTAATGCTTTTTTACCATGAATGTTTTCTTTGCCTCCAGAGAGACACTGAAAAGGAAGGTTAGTGGGAGCAGCTGCATCAGCCCTGTTACCAGTCCAGGTTCGAAGAGGGATGCCCATGTCTGTGCTGTCTGCAGTGACTACGCCTCAGGATATCACTATGGAGTCTGGTCATGTGAAGGATGTAAGGCCTTTTTTAAAAGAAGCATTCAAGGTACAAGAATATTGTTAGCTGTTTCTTTACTTTTCCACTTTTGCTTTTAAATAGTGTTCCAGATGACCTGGCAAAAATTTCACCACTGGCCTCTTTGATACACAAAGTACTTGATGAGCAGTTGAGAGGATCATGTGTGTTTGGAGGTGGGGTGGATTGTTTTAAGCGTAGAGCACTTTATAAGTTGTGAATTTCCACCCCAGAACCTCAGAACTCAAATGGGTCTTGGGAAAAGATGTCTAGTTACAACCCTTGTCAAGATAAACCTTGGAACCCTGGCTGATGTGGCTCATTGGGTTGAGTGCCGGTCTGTGAACCAAAGGGTTGCTGGTTCAAATCCTAGTCAGGCCACATGCCTGGGTTGTGGGCCAGGTTCCCAGTAGGGGATGCCTGAGAGGCAACCACACATTGATGTTTTTCTCCCTCTCTTTCTCCCTCCCTTCCCCTGTCTTTAAAAATAAAATAAAACCTTTAAGAAAAACAAAAAAAACTTGGAAAAAAATTTGTGCTCATTAGGAATTGCAAAGATTGTTTTTTCTTTTGACTTATGTTTAATATCTGGCATGCATAACCATCATGATGGTGGGCTGGCTCCTGAGGAAGAGAGAATAAATACATCTTTTTTTTCTTTTTTAAAGATTTTATTTATTTTATTTTTAGAGAGAGGGGAAGGAAGGGAGAAAGAGAGGGAGCGAAATATCAGTGTGTGGTTGCCTCTTGCGTGTCCAGCTGGGGACCTGGCCCATAACCCAGGTATGTGCCCTGACCGGGAATTGAACCTATGACCTTTTGTTCGCAGGCCGGCACTCAATCTGTTGAGCCACACCAGCCAGATCAGAATAAATACATCTTATGGAAATAGTCAGAAATCAGGAATTGAACTCCAGTGGGCTTTGAGAATTGATGTAGAGGCATGTCTTGCCCCAAACTAGTGGAACCTCTGTTCATACTTCTCTTTGTTTTCTGGTCTTGGTTTAGACTTTCACAACCCTTCTCCAAATTTCTGCTGGAATGAGTTTTGTTTTGTTTTTAAATCAACTTTTAAATCAGTTTCAAATTGTGCACACCTGGTTTCAAGGCCAGTCAGCCCATCATCACACTTGTCCTTGCCATGGTATCCTTCCCTTGCCAGCCCAGATTTGCTGAAGTCATTTTCTTTTTTTTAAATTGAATTAAATTTATTGGGATCACATTGGTTAATACATTATGTTAAGTTTCAAGTGTACAATTCTAAGACTCATCATCTGTATATAAAGCATTTTGTGCGCACCACCAAATTCTAGTCTCTTTCTGTCATCATATATTTGGCCCCCTTTACCCTCTTCATCCTCCCTCCACCTGTCTTCCCCTCCAGTAACTACCATACTGCTGTCTATGTCTGTGAGTTTGTTCGCTTTGTTTTTCATTTGCTGCTTTCAGTTTTATTTCCTAATATGAGTGAATCATATGGTTCTCGTCCTTTTCTCTCTCACTTATTTTGCTTAGCATGATATTCTCAAGATTCATCTATGTTGCTGCAAATAGCAGTATTTCCTCCTTTCTTATTGCTGAGTAGTACTCCATTGGATATATGTAACACATTGTCTTTATCCAGTCATCCACTGAAGGACACTGAGGTTGTTTCCATGTCTTGGCTACTGTGAATAATGCTGCAATGAACATAGGGGTGCATGTATCTTGACAAACAAACGTTTTCAAATTTTTCAGATAGACAACCCAGAGAGCCGCTGAAGTCACTTTCTTGCTTACTTGTGCTCTCCTCTGTCTCTCTGCTCGATAACTCCTCCCTTGGCAGCCCTCCTCTTGGGCAACATCCTATGTTCCCATTTCACAGAGCTCCCTCCCCCTTTCTGTCAAAGCCTCAGTGCCTTGGTCTTAGCCAGTGAACAAAAGCAACCTGAAAGGTATATATAGTGTGCAAGTGGCAAACAGCGATTTACTAAGTTAATTCACCCCACTGATTACTCTAGATTAAGAGAACATTTTACCTCAAGTACAGACACTGGTAGAATCCAGGGTGGGGGTGGGGATAGAGTATTATTAGATAATGAGTCACCTTCCTATGGGTCTCCCGGAATTCAGCCCGAATAGATGACCACCCATTTGTGCTGGATCCTCCACTTAGTAATTCATCGATTTTACCTTCAGCCTGTTTCCTCTTCTGTGAAATGGAGATACTCCCAGCATTGTTCCAAAAGTGAAATGAGGTTGGTTATGTGAATATATTTGTTTAATTATCAACATCATATAAATTTAAGACATTTTAGGGTTTTTTTAACTCTTCCATATTCAGATATCAACATTTCCCCCCCTTTCTTCCTTATACATCTCCTCAAATCCTCATCTCATTTAAACCCACCTCTTTTAAGACCTTCATAATTAGGTGGACGAGGACCCCTGCCATTCCAAACTTAATTTTCTTATCAAAAGTTAAAACAACACAGATAACAGAACCTATGTCCCCAAATATTACAAAACATTAATCATGGCATTTGTTTATTTTTGCTTTCACACACAAAGCTTTTCTACATTTAACATATGCAGTGTTTAAATATTTTAATTTATGATAATTTTGGAAGTAGATTATAAGACTAGGTCCAGTGCCCTGCTATGTTTGATAAGAATAATTGAGTTTTTTCAAAATACAGAACCAAACTCTTGATATGATGACAATTCTGTTTCTTGCTGAGGTTCTAGAATTTTATCCCTTAAGGAAATTCTGATCCAATATGACTAACTACATCCTTGAAAAAGAGATCCTTATTGGTGTTGGGAGAAACCTCTCTGCATTCAAAGGAACCCTGAGAGTATAGTTGATATCAGTGAAGAGTAAATTTCCTCTGCTTTCCCCAAGTCATTCCTTCCCTACTGCAAACACTGAGGAGCTGTTGGGGGAGGGGAAAGGAATGTCACATTCTGAACATGCGGGAGAGTAAGAGTTAGTGTTCTTATAATTACTTAATGCTCAAATGATTATGGACTCTTCATATTTTTGGCACTCTCTGTATAAATGCATTGCAATAACTGAAAGTGGCCACTCAGTTCTTTTGGGATATTGAAAGACATAAGAGTCAAGCGTATTTATCTTAAGTAGTCAAATATCTTCACATCGTTTTATTGAACAAATATGTCCATTTTCATTGACTTTTAAAAATGGGAGTTTATTATTTTTATTTGAATTTGGAGATATAATTTACATGTAATGAATTCCTTTATTTTAATTAAATAGTTTTATGAATTTTGAAAATGCATGTGGTCAAGTAACCAGCGCCATAATTCATATATGAAACAATACCATCACTCCAAAAAAGTTTCCTCGTGCCCTTTATAGCTAATTTGCCCCTGGCCTCCCAGTGACCTATTTTCTCTTTTATACTATAGTTTTGCCTTTTCTAGAATGTCACATAATTGAATTATAAAGTATGTAACCATCTATGTATGGTTTCTTTCACTTACGATGATTTTAAGATTTATCTGTGTTGGATGTATAATCACTGTTCATTTCTTTTGGTTACTAATATTCCAATATATAGATGTACCCCAGGTTTTTATTCTTCATTTGTTTCCAGTTTTGTAGTATTTTAAATAAAACTATGAGCATTTGTGCATATCTCTCTGTGTAGATATGTTTTTGTTTCAAATGCCTAGGAGTAAAATTGCTGGTTGTATGTAAGCTTTATAAGAAACTAACAAGCTGATTTCCAGAGTGGTTGAACAATCTTGTATTCTCAGCAGCAGTGTATGAGAGTTCCAGTTGCTCCACGTTCTGTTAAAACTTAATATTGTCAGTCTTTTAAATTTTAGCCATTCTATTGGGAATGTAGTTGTATCTAATTGTGGTTTTAATTTGCATTTCCCTGATTTCCCTGATGATTTTGAGCATCTTTTCGTGTGTTCCTTTATATATACACTAGTGTTTTATTGTCTCTCCATTCTTGTATAAATACATTATTTTAACTAGTTTTTATAGTGAATTTTAATACATGACAGTATAAATACCTTCAATTTAAAAAATGTCCTGGCTATTTTCTCTTATTTATTTGTCCATAGCAATATTGAAATAATTTTATTAAGTGACTTTCCATCCTTAATGTTTTAAGAAAAGTAGAGATTTTGTTAAGCCTAAGAACTATTTGGGGAGGACTCTTTGCGATAGTCTTCACATCAGGAAACATATTACATCTCCATTTATTTAGGTCTTTTATATCTCATAAGGTTGTGTTAGTTTTTAAAAATATGTGCCTGGCACATTTCTCAATGATATTTCCATAATTTTCATTCTTTTAGTTATTTACTTTATATCCATATATAATAGTAATTATTACTGTTATGTTCCATCGACTTTCATTTTGGTGTTCATAACAACCTTTTATCATTGTTCTTTGAAAGTTAAAATCGATTTGACTGCTGCTCATGCATCTTCAACTCTGCTTCTCAGGACTTAAGAGAGAACTTGAAATGGGAAGCTCTAATGGCCAATAGGGTAGATAAACCATCCTTACCTTGGAGGTATATATTCCATCACTTGGGATTTATTTGTCTTTGAACTCAGGAAGAATGTCCTGAGGGGACAAAATAGAAGGTAGATACCTGCTATTGCCATATAAGAGTGCCAGGGAGAGTGCGGCTGATAAAAGTCGCCCTATGTTTAAAATAAGAAAACTGGAAGGCTGAGCTGAGGTTAAAACCATATCTTTTGATTCCAGGTCCAGTGCTGTCTCTTTCCTTCATACAGTTGCATGTGAATGGTAACAGGTATTCAGACAGACCTAATTTTTGACACAGCATGAAGATTATCTTCTATAATTTATAATCTAAAAAGCACATTTTCCTGTAAAGTTTTATATCTCAACTAAAAGAATTAGCTACATATTTTGCTTTGCACTTCTGTGCTCTGTTAGTGTGGAGCAGTTTCTCAAGCTGTTGCATGGGACAAGAAGCCATTTTAATGCATGAGGTGCTCAGTGCAGTGTGAGGAGGGCTTTTTTCTTCTCTTTTTTTGTCAGGAGTGAAGTGAATTACCATGACCGTCTTGTACAAGACATTTTCTAGGCTATTTATATTGAGCGTGTTCATATTATTGTGCTTTCTGATCCTTTTTAAAATTTGAAACTATGTTTAAAAAGAAGCTGAGGAAAAAATTAATGAAAGTGAACCTCTAGTTGTCTCTTAAATTCTTGTTATAAACCTCTTCATAAAACTAATAAGGATAATATCATGTATTGTTCTTAAAATTTTTAGAGGGAACTAAAGCTTGCTTAATACTATGAAAAGTACTGTGGGATTACATTTTCCTTCTAATTATAAAGCATATATTCTAAAGTGTAATAGAAAATTTCTGATTATAATTATATTTTGACTTTTAAAGTGTAACTTAGTTTTAAATACTATGTGAGGGTAAAAGGAATAGCAAGATAATTACGTTTCTTCAAAATTTTTTACAACGCACGTTATATGACCCCCTACTCTCGAATGTGTGTGGAACTTGTAAATATGATGACAGAGGTGCCCCCTTTGTCAGGTTGCATTATATAGCAGATGTCGTTGGGAGAGTCTCTTGTGATTATGCTGTGATTATATAAGACTCCATCAGAGCAGACAGGAGAGAGACTGGAAACTAGAGATGATTTCCTCCTAACCTAGAAGAGAGCACAATTAATTTATATCAGCATAACTTATTCTTTTCTTCAGTTGGTTACTATCACTATCATTATTTGGATATCCAAATTATTTCCTATTTGGTCAGCAGGATTCCTTTAAACTGACTTCTGTGTGTGTGTTTGTGTCATATGCCCATAATTCTTGGGCACTTCTTTATTTCCCAGCACAACAAGCTATTTCAGGTTCATCTTGTGCTTTCTCCACCCCAGCCCTGAAATAAGCTGTTTCTCCAAAGAGCCCTGTTTCTTCTTTCAGGAGAATGATACTTATAAACCAAGACCTGGGTGCCAGTTTGCGCATTGCTCTCGGATATCCCTGCTTCTAACCTCTCTCAAAGGATAGAGTTAAGGAATCTATTTATTCCAGCATTTATTTATATCCAGCTTAAAGAATACAGAATCGTGTGTATCTAGTGCCCAGGACATGAAATAGGGTATCTTCAGAGTCCCAGGATCCCTTGGGTGGTCCTGCTAGTCCCAGCTCCTTCCCTTCCTACAGAGATAAGACAGTCCTAACTTCTGCCTTCCTTGCCATGGTTTTACAACCTAAGCATGCTTCCCTAAACAATACGGTTCAGTTTCCTGTAATTCTGAACCTTTACATAAATGGAAACTTCTCCTTTATTTTATTTCGTGCATGTGACTTGTTTCTTTTATGACTTACCCATTGGTCATTGAGATTCATCCATTTCCCATGTTGAAATTCTGGCTTGTAGATTTAATGTAAGAAGTTCAGGTCATATTATTTAGTAGAAGGACACACCTAAGAAATAAAGGTACAAAAATATCCTATGCACTTTTATTTTTTTATCAATTATAATTCTTCTCTTCCCTTCTCTTCTCTTCTCTTCTCTTCTCTTCTCTTCTCTTCTCTTCTCTTCTCTTCTCTTCTTTCTCTTGTCTTCCCATTCCATTCCATTCCATTCCATTCTATTCTATTCTATTCTATTCTATTCCTTAAATCTTGCAGGTCCAGATAGCTCTCTTCATCCTCCCTGCATTACCCAATCCAGGCAGCCTCATCCCTGGTTTGCACAGATACAGCAGGTTCTCACCTGGTTTCCTGACCTCCATCTGTTTGCTGCCTCTAATCCATCCTCCAAGTAGCATATGAAACAATTTCTGAAATGGAAATTTCCTTCTCTCTTCCTTACTTAAAAACATTAAAAGAAGTACCATTGTCTTTGGTCATAGATTGCTGTATAACTAGTATCCGACTGCAGCAAGCATTATTTTTCTTAGTAGGTCTGTGAGTTGGTTAGGTTGACTCTACTTCACAAAGCTTGACTCTAAACTTAGGGCTGAGTTCACACCTGCTCTATGTGTCTCCATATTCTGCTCGAGCCAGTGGCTACCTGAGGCCAAGCCAAACTGTTGGAGTAGCACATCTAAGAACATATCATTGGCTAGAGCATGTCCCATGGCCATGTCCACCATCAGTTGGTGGGAAGGTATATTCTGCCCACTCTAGTACCCTCTAAGGCCACAAGGCTAAGGGAGGGACTGAAGAATTGAAAATGATGATCTGATCTAAAACCGTTGTTAAGTAGCAGTTCTTTCTGTTCTTACTTAGTTTGCGAATGTCCTTATCCTCTCACTGACTAGTTCAGTTATTTTACTCAACTATGAATTTCCATAAAAATATCATGTTAAATCCCAAAGAGGGATCTGTGTTAAAGAATATCAGCAGTTGAATTTGGTGACCTGATACTTGAGGAGCTCTGCGATTTGGAGAAAATCAATTCCAGGTGACTGTCTCATTGTGTCCAAAGGAGAATATTTCCAAATGTATCTCTTGTGAATTCTAAGTAAATGTAGAGAATAGCCTGTGAGTCAAAAAGTAGGATATTAAAAATATTCCAAGGATTCCTTTACTAAGAAGGCATGGATGAGGCCATACTCTGGCCTTTGTACCTGCGCCTGTCATCAAGACAGTGTCCCCTATCTTTTAGCTAGGTAGCATAATCAATGTCGGTGACAAGGAAGATCTTTACCCAAAATATTGTAACAATAACCTTCCTTTTTTGCTTTGCTGTAGGACATAATGATTATATTTGCCCAGCTACTAATCAGTGTACAATCGATAAGAACCGGCGCAAAAGCTGCCAAGCCTGCCGACTTCGGAAGTGCTATGAAGTCGGAATGGTGAAGTGTGGTGAGTGTTCCCTTCCCTTTCTGTTGTATGTGGGACATGCCGAAAGCTGTAGGGACCTGTAGTCTGGGGGAGAGGAGACTTACGGTTTGTCAGCTATCTTCAAATATTTGTCTGCTGTCACATTAGAGGGGGCAGTGACTTATTCCCTGTACCTGCAGAGGATAGAGCTGGAGTGAATGGGAGCAAGTTACAGGAGGCAGATTTTGGCCCACTTAGGGAAGAACTTTCTGCAGTTTAAGTGGTCTGACAACAGAATAGGCTGCCACATGAATTAGGGAACTCCGGCCACTGAAGGGCTCACACAGGGGCTGGACGATCATCTGCCTGAGGCCTTGGAAAGTCTAAGGATGAAAGTCCGGTAATGGTCACAATTAAAGGTGTAACGTGAAAGTAGTATATCTTGTGAGCTACTTGGATGGTGTAGACAGACTCATGCCCATCCCTCCAGTAGCTTCCTAGAAGTGGGAAAAAAATACATAAAGGTCAGAAACATGATAGAACTATGGGAAGTATATAGAGCATAGATTTTGTTCCATGACAATATGTATGTGTGCATATAACTGTATAAATATATATATGCATGCACACACACATACATATGCACACAAATACATGAAAAAAAAAACAAAGGAAAATGAGCACGTTAGTATAACAACTGACCATGATGCCTACACCATGCCCTCTCCACCTGGTCAACTTTTGATTCACTTGTCTGTACACACTTGCTTGTTTCTAAATATAGCTCTGCTTGTACTTTTCATACTCTTCTGCTAGCCAAAATTTTGCCTGTGGTTAGTTGTAATTTCCCTCTTTGTAACTCTTCCAAAATTTTAAAACAAAAGTCTCTCCCTTTTCTCTCTGAAAATCTCTTAGTAACTGTCTGTTTAACATTCTCTGTCCTCCTCTTTTTCTCTGTGTGGACAATAGACAAGACCCCTCACCTAGTTTAGAATTTCTGGAGAAGCTCTCTTAATTTGAGCACAGTTGCCTGGCTTTCTAGTATCACTGATGTTTCCAGCCTCCTCTGTGAAACATGTTCTCAAAGCCCATGACCTCCGTGTGTATTGGTTACTCTCTAAAACACTGGAACATTTCTGCTCCCACCACTTCAGTTATATTCTTATCAGTAACCAGTGGGCTTCTTCCTAAACCTATTTCTATTCATTGTAATTGTTAAATTATATAGTCTAATTAAAATTTATGCAAATGTGAAATATGAGTGGGGAAAAAACAGGTGTTTCTGTGAAAGCTTTGAATAAAGCTATAAAGGACTAATAGCAATTGTGTTAGGTAGGTGCGGGTGAGATGGGAGGGGTTATAAACCTAGAAGGACTCTGAATTCAGATTGCTTTATGAGTGCCTAAGTTTTTGCTCTGTTTTAAAGAAACTGAAACTGATGATTCAGTGAAAATGTATCATGGGTATGGTTTATGCAGGAAAATATTGTGATGTAATTGGCAGAGGTGCTTAAAGAGAAGGTCTTGCTGACAAAAGATTGCAAATGAATGTTTCATGGTTTAAGTTAAACAGTATTTTAAGGTGAGTGTATAGTTTTAAAAGTATTTACAATTTAGTCTTAGAATAAGAATGCTTTTATTATATGCAAATAGCCAGGAGAACAATCTGAATAGCCATGGATTTGATCTGTAGCCCTGTGCTGGGATAATTGCTCAGCATCTCTCAGGTGCCGTTTCTTTATTCATCTGCATACAGGTGAATATACATGAAAGAAATTTGATAGGGAGGCGGTATAAAATTGTGCTTCTGCTATTTTCTAGCTTTTCTATCTTGGGCAAGTTATTCGAGATTCCTTGTGCCCGGTTTCTCCTCTGTACATCGGAGATAGTAACAGCACCTGTCCTCTAGAGCAGTGGTCAGAATAAGATAATCTATGTGCTGTAAACAATGTGTGACACATAGAAGCTTCCAGGAGATGAGAATTGCCATTCTTATCATTTACCGTTGTTGTCATTGTCAAGGTCACTTTCTAATAGGGAGCACTCCCATTTGGTAGAGATAGAGATTCTCATTAAGCTCACAGGCACATTAAATGACTCTGCCTAGATTACAGTGTCACAGTCATGACATTAGAAATATCCGTGGTAGAAAAATGTGAGTTCCTTGTCAAGGTCTTCATTTTATTGATTCTAGAATCCCCATAACTTAGCACAGGGCCTGATACATAAGTCCTTTGTCAGTGAAAATTGGTCAAATAAATTTGAATGTAGGGATTCAAAACCTTCTACTTTTGTATATAAACCTGTTTTGTAAACTCCTTATCCTCATATACTCTACAAAAAAGAAATGTGTGATCAGAAAGTTACTTTCTTAAACCTTACATTTTTGATCCCATTTTATCATGGGGGTAATAATTGATCTTAACTGTCTGTAGCACTCTGATTACTAACAAAAATGAATTATATTTTAGGTTTTTAATTCTTTTAGTAATAAATTTGATTCAAATATCTCTGGACGGATAGAGTCCTTCCTTTACAGCAAGTAGCCAAGAATAAGGGGAAATTCAGATAAATTTCATTGGGAGCAAATAATTTAAATTTTCTCATATTTGTTAATATATTTTTTAAAGTGGACAACTGGATTTATTGAACAAATGTAATGGGAGTATAATGGGAGTATAGTGAAGGTTTTAACTTTTAGATTTTTTTAAAGGAAAATTTATATAAAATTGTACCCATGCTAAGGATATCCTGACTTATAACACATCTTTCTTAATTTCAACTTCACATTGGTCTTTAACCAATGGATCTTTAGAAATATTTTTGTGTTCAAATTTATAGGGGGTTGGAAGTTATATTTTTATTGTTAGTTTCTATTTTCATTATATTATAATCAGAGAATATAATCTATATGATAATATTTTTGTTAAGATTTTGTTCAGGTGCCCTGACTGGTATGACTCAGTTGGTTGGGTGCCATCCCACAAGGCGCAAGTTCACTAGTTCGATTCTCAGTCAGGGCACAGGCCTGGGTTGTGGGTTTGGTCCTTGGTTGGTGTGTATATAAGAGGCAGCCGATGTTTCTCTCCCTATCTTTCTCCCTTCCTTCCCCTCCCTCTAAAAATAAATAAATAAATAAAATCTTTTTAAAAAACTATAAAAAATTTTATTCATGACCTAGTATGTAATAATTTTTACAAATGTCCCTGAATTCTTAGAGACCAGCTTTGTTCATTGTGCTGTTCAAATGTTCTATATTCTGACTTTTCTCCAATATTTCTGCTCTGTCTGTGCTGAGAGAAATATGTTAAAATATCCTGTTATAATAGTGTATTATAACAGTGTATAATAGTGTATTTGTCAATTTCTCTTTTTTCTTTCAATCACTTTTTGGTGTTATGTTTGTAGGCTAGGTTTTGTTTTGATGTATATGAGTTTTGAATTATTTATCTTTTATAATCTACTGATGATCTTCTTTATCTCTAATGATATTTAAAGTTTATATTGTCTGGTATTGATAGAGTAATTCTGACTCACTTGGTTAATTTTTGCCTGTTCTATCTTTTTCTGTCCCTTCCAGTTTTTCTGTATATTAGATGTATGATATCTCTTATTACAAATGTATGTCTAGGTTAAAAAATATATATGATCTCAGAGTTGTTCTTAACTGGTTAATTTAGTTCTTGTTTATTGTGATCACTGATATTTGGATTCATTTCTGTCATTATTTTATGCTTTTAAAGAATTCATCATGCATTTTCTACTTTTTTCCTTTTTGGAGGTGATCACATTTTCTTATTTTCTTTTTCCTCTTCTACTAGTTTAGAAGTCATATTTTCTTTCAGTTTTTTTAGTGACAACATTTCATATATTCTTGATTAATTCGAGGATTCAAGCCAGTCTCTGTAATAGAAACCTCTCATCTCAAATAAAGAAACTTAGAAATCATTCTTCTTAGAGATCATTCTTAGAGGTCATTCTTCTCTCATCTTGCATGTTATGGTAATGCCTAGTGTTTTGGTTCTGCCTTGTTTCTCTACCTCCAAAATTTATTATTATTACTTTATTCATTCAATGCTTTTTATATTCAATCTCATACTAATTTATTTTCTTACCATTGTTTCTTGAACCATTACTTCTTCTGGTCCATTTTTTTCCATTCACAACAAAACAGTACAGTAGTTAGTTCAAAGGGGCTGTGAGTGATATACCTTCTCTATCTTCATTTAACTGAAAATGTCTTTAATTTATCCTCACTCTTAAATAATGGCGTTTAGCATGGAATATAATTCTTTATTGAAGGGTTCTCCCCTCCCCCACCATCTTAAAGCCATTATCCCATTGTATTCTGGTCCATAAACATGTACTGTAACCAAAACATTTTGATACCAGAATGGAAATAGAAATAGATATATAAAACAGAATAGAGAATCCAGAAGAAGACATTTTTATATGCAATTTTTATTTTTTAATCATCACCAGAGGATATGGTTATTGATTTGAGAGAGAGAGAGAGAGAGAAACATCAATCATTTGCCTCCTGTGTGCACCTCAGCTTGGGATCAAACCCACAACTTAGGTATGTGCCCCAATCAGGACTTGAACTCACAACCTTTTGGTGTACATGGGTGATGCTCCAACCAGCTGAGCCACCTGGCCAGGCACAATTATTTTTTAAATAATAAGGCATTTTATCAAATGTAATGGGAAAAGCTTATTCAATAAATAGTATTGGGAAAATTGTACATGCATTTGGAAAAACATAACATGAAATATGACTATGACATGATACAGACATACATGAAATTTTAAATATATTTGAACTATAAAGTTCTTAAAGAACATACAGGAGAATATTTATATAATTTTGATGTGAAACAAGATAGATTTGGCTATATACTACAGCTCTGATGACAAGAGACACCAAGAGCAAAATTAAAAGCTATATAACAAATGACAAATATTGCATATAACAAAAGTTGTTTATTGTTACTATATAAAAATCCTTTCTAGATCATTAGAGGAAAAGAGGACAAAAGAAACACGTAGGCGATTCACAAGTAAAAGACCAAATATATTAGTCAACTGTGCTAGTAATGAAAAAATACAATAAAATGAGATTGTTTAATCAGCTGTCAGATTAGCAAAAATTAAAAATTATCTTTAATTCTCAATGGTGTTATGAAAAAATAGGTAACCCTTAAAGTATTATTTACATTACAATTGTGATGTAACGTAAATTAAAATACTTTTGGAGGGTAATCTGTAAATATGTATTAATATTTTAAATGTGTATATATGCTTTGTTACAGCAACTTGACGTCTTTGAATTTATGATAAAGAAGTAGTAATTGGATACATGTAAAAAGATGCATTTTCACTGTAATATTTGTACTAACAAAGAAATTATGACTAACCTAGATTTCCATCAACAGGAGCCACTTTAAATAAGTGATGCTTATCAAGTCATAAGACAGAATGCTATACAGATTATTAAATTGCAAAGTAGCACATTTTATAATAAAAAGCACCTTGTAAAATAGTATATACATTATGATTGTCATTTTGTATACAAAATATGGAAAAGTAAAGCATTAAAAAACAAAGAATTTATGCCAAAATTTGTGCTCTTCTATATTTTCCAGATTTTTTCAGTTAATTTATTATTTGAAATAGACTTATTTGTGTATGTGAAAAGAATATGCACACACACATATACACAAACATGCAACCAAACATTTTAAGAATGTATTATAAAAGTGTGTTATTCGATAGCTGTTTGGGAATATTAGTGTCCATTTTGTAACTTTCTCCCATCTTCCACCTGAAGAAAATTCCTAATTTTAAGGTTTGGAAAATGAGGTCTATCAGCACTCTTTAAAAGGGAAATGGATTTGGAATCCATAGATGACCTTGAAATGAAGACCTTAAGATCATTTGGGCTGTTGGCCCTGAAACATTATGTAACTGGTTTTGTGAATGCGGTCACAAATGTAATAATCTTTGGTACATACCCCACAGGCTCCAGAAAATCAGTCAGGCTTCTGGTCCAAGACACATTCTGAGAATAGACGCAGGTCTTACAGTGATGTCATTGCTTCATTTTCACCCTGGCTACCTGGGGAACTGGAATGCTGGATTGGGGAAGGGGCCGGGCGAAGCACTGTTATCTGCTCTCCACTTCAGGCTCCCGGAGAGAAAGGTGTGGGTACCGCATAGTACGAAGGCAGAGAAGCTCTGACGAGCAGCTGCACTGTCTGAACAGAGCCAGGAAAAATGGTGGACACGTGAGCCGAGTGAAGGAGCTGCTGCTGAGTGCCCTGAGCCCAGAGCAGCTGGTGCTCACGCTCCTCGAGGCCGAGCCGCCCGACGTGCTGGTGAGCCGCCCGAGCATGCCGTTCACTGAGGCCTCCATGATGATGTCCCTCACCAAGCTGGCTGACAAGGAACTGGTGCACATGATCTGCTGGGCCAAGAAAATTCCAGGTAGGGCTCTCTGCATCTTAGCTTCGCATGTATTTGTAAGAAGGCCTGCCTCTAACATTTACAGGGCAAGAGTACAAAGTGGAGATCCACAAAAGAGGTCTCTGTATTTAACAGTTTGACAGCTTGATGTATGACCTTTAAATGAAATATGTTCTTTCTTCCTATCTCATCATACTCACCTTCAACACGGTCGGGATGACCAGGTTCCGATTTAGAATTTTTGGACTCCTCTGAGTTTTCTACCAGACATGTCAGGGCCCGTTGTATTCTATTCCTAAAACTCTTCTTTTTCCATGCCCAGATCCATCCCACATTGCCTTGGGCACACACAATCCTGCATGTCCACCCATCTATGGACATGAGCCTTTGCCTTTGGTCCCCCCCCCCCATGCCTGTTCTGAGAGGAGGGTGGACCAGGGAAGAGACCCAGCCAGGCTCTGGAAATGGGCTTTAGGCCATTTGGGCAGGAAATTCAAGGGCTCTGGATCCTGGAACATGTACTAAAAGGAAGGGATCTGGGCTCAACACTGACCAGTCTCCTGGCCATGGACTCCTCACCCTGAGAGGAAGGGTGTAGGTAGGTGAAGGTGGAGTGGGTGCAGTATGACCAGTATGAAAATAAAAGGTTTGTCAGATGCTAAGTAGGGATTTGTAAACTACTCTTCCACTAGTAAAATAATTCATAGTTTGTACATGAATAAATATATATGGACAAAAAGAGTAAATCAGCAGCTGAAATAACATGAACCGTCAATAAACCTGAAATGCCATCAGGTTAAAAATAGATTTGATGATTCACACCAGTAGTCATTTGGAACCTGCATTTTCCACCCTGTAATGTGATCATTTCCGCAGGCCAGTTGCTAATACATACTTTCAGTACCACATTGTGCTAAAACGACCATCTAATTATTATTTGCATTGGTGTTTCTGTGAGAGTGAATCTAGGATTCTGACATAGATCGGCAGCTACCTATCACCCTCTTAAAGGGTGATACACATGTCTTTCCAGTCATCTAAGAAATGAGGCCTTTCTCCCAGTTCTAAGCCACTAGGGACAATTCCCATGACCTGGGGCAGCACCTGCATGGGGCAAACTGTGAAAACTGGGAGTGTTGAGAAGCTGGGTGAAGAGCGGTTGGGGTGAAGAGCTGTGGGATCCAGGCCTAGGGCGATAGCATCTCTTTGGATCATTTGTTGGCTCTGAGCTTCCTCAGGATTTTCTGGTTTCCAGTTCTGTTTTGGTTTTTTTTTTTAAGTTATTTTAATTTATTTTTTATCACTGTTCAAGTACAGTTGTCTCCATTTTCCCACCACCACTTTCCCCTGCCCCACCCACCCCCACCTCCCACCCTCAATACTGCCCCCCTGTATGATCTCACCTACAAGTGGAACCTAATCAACAAAACAAACAAGTGAGCAAAATATAACCAGAGACAATGAAATAAAGAACAAACTGACAGTAACCAGAGGGGCTGGGGGAGGGGCATAACAGGGGAAAGCAAGGGAAGGGTCATCAAGAAACACATATAAAGGATTTAGTTCTGTTTTGATAGTCTAGCATCCTTACCTTTTCCACAATTATTTTATTTTCTCTGCTCTTTCCCATAGGAGACAATACTGAATGCACTTTCCTCTAGCTTTTGATCTATATGTATTACAAACACTGTTTTTTCAGAACCCCACATGGAGAGTTGTATTGAAATTAATTATTGCCGAGAGCTGTGCAGTTTCTCTGTGACATAACAAAACCAAACTCTAAAGCTGCATTAGGCCTTCTTCAAGCCTGGTATTTGGAAAAGTTTTCAGAAAACTTAGGTGTAGTCTGGAGGTGTGATTCCTGCCTCCCCCTACCCCCCCGCCCCCGCCATCTGATATATTTCTTTTCCAAATTAAAAAAAAAAAAATTAAAATATTCCCTAGTCTTGATCTTGTCAAGCATCTACAAGTATAAAAAGCTTGGTCTCCCTTGGTAGGTTTATTGTCTATAACGGTGAGATTGGAACGTGTACGCATATTAGGAACCTGAATTGGGGATAGAATGTGTCTTTGGAAAGGATTTATTGGTCTTTCCATTCATTACTCCATTAAATTCTTCTGGGTGCAGATTTGCATTATAATTGTCAAGGATTTGAACCATGTGTACTCTCTGTGCCATAGTTTCCTCACCTGTAAAGTGAGGATGATGAGAGATTCTACCTGTAGGAAATTCTCAGAGGCTGGCATTATTACCCTTATTTTGCCTACAAGAAAACAAAAACTTACAGGGCGATTAAGCAACTAGCTAGGAAGACGCTGAGCTGGAATTCTAACTAGAGCCCATTGCATGCCCAGGACCATGGGTTTGGTGACTGTATTTATGTCACACTGCTTCCTCCTTTTATCGTGGCTTGTGGAGAAAGCACCAGAAATCTCTGATTTGCTTCTGAAGTGCTCTCCTCCCTAGAGGTTACCTGTTTACTTCCCAGTTCTTTGACCAGTGCATGCTATTAGTCTATCAGGCTGTTAGGACCCTTTTCATTTGGTATGTTTGCTCTTCAGGATAGAATAGCCTAGAGTCAGTACTCCTACAGAGGGAAGAGTGATTCTAACACTGGATGGGAAATTTCAAGCAATCAGAAAAATTCTTTCAGTTAAGGCCTTGACTTTCTGCAGGGGCTGGCCCTGCTCTCTCTGCACACCCCTCACTCCCAGCCCCAGTCATGGACAGGGCCAGACAGGCAGCCTCTCTGGCTGGAAGCCCGGCATTATCTTTCTCAGCAATGCGGGGCAATTATTAGGATATAACAGAGATCGGTTCCAGCTTTCTGTTCTTTACTAGCACCTGTCTGGGGAGCTGTCTCTGCCCAGTAACAGTCCTTCATAAATTCTAAATGAAATGCAGTTATCTCCAGAAGGGGTCCAGGACTGGAAGTTGAGTTGCGCACCATAAGTTCAAAATTTTCTTAGGTCAGCACATAACCACATCTTTAAAATATGATTGTTTCCTTGTTTGTGTTTTCAAAGCTTTTGAAAACTTGCTCTTCTGTTTCTAGAGAAGCAGGGAGCCGAGGAGGAGGGTGGGTGTGTCTCACGGCCTCTTGCTTTCCCCAGGCTTTGTGGAGCTCAGCCTGTATGACCAAGTGCGGCTCCTGGAGAGCTGCTGGATGGAGGTGCTAATGGTGGGGCTGATGTGGCGCTCCATTGACCACCCTGGCAAGCTCATCTTTGCTCCAGACCTCGTTCTGGACAGGTGAGAAAAATGCATTGTGTTTCTTCTTTGACTTGAGTGAATCGTCAAGTGAGTGGGAACAAAGTCCTGGGTGCTGCAATTAAAATTTTACACCTGAAAGGACACTTAAGAGGATTATAATGTCAGGAGCTCTTTCACTGGGTCAAGAACCTGAAAAGGAGAGAGTGGATATAAGGACTCAGTGTCCTGTGACTCATTCTTCCGGTGGCAGCCATAATAGGGCCTGTGTTCTGCAGGGGATATGGCCACCAAGTGAATATAAATCAACTTAGATTTTTCTGCATTAAAAACTCCATTTTCAGGCTGTAGTTTTAAGCTGTCCTGCTGTTCTCTCCACCTGTCAGGACCAATTACATTGCCGACTATTGGACAGGTGATAAAATTCTTACAAATCTGCCAGGTTTATTTTAACATTCTTTAACTCATTTTTAATTGCATGTACCACATAGCATTTCTGGCAACAGCAGTGGAAGGAATGGTCATTAAAACCAGATGCAAGTTAATGGAAATTGGGTAATGCCATAACTTGGCTGCATTTAGCTTTCTTTTAAAGATGGCACAGAAAAGGTGAAAAAATTAACTTAGGTGAACTGTTCGTGGAAGGAAAGCTGGAGCAGACAGCACTCAGGCATTTTGAGCAGTTTGAAAATCTCCATGAAAATTGATTTCCACATTCTTTATTTTGAAAAAGTTCTGATGCATGTTTAGTCACATTTGACTCTGTGCAGACTGGAAGGATATCTAGTGCTAAGAATGGAACGTGTCCGCCCCAACTCTGGTATTACCTCTTTAGATCATCAGAAGATCCCCCTGCCCATGTTAGGCAGATGGAAAATATCCCCAAGGTATTAGCAACCATTTTGCCTGTCATGGATGACAACACTTGTAAAGAATACTGTTCTCAGTAATGGCGGTGTTTTGGTGGAGAACAGAGCCTTTGCAGATGGCTGGAATAGGGGGTGTGGCTCAGGCAGGAACAAGCCCAGATGGTAAACCACGGAGGGAGGTTCTGAAAACCTTGGACAGGTAGGACTTTCCAGTAACAATCAAAATAGCTAACTGATTGGATTGTATGTGTCAGGCCCCATCTTTAACATTTGGTGTGTATTCATTCATTCCTTCTTCACAGCAGCCCTTTCTGGGTAAGCACCCTTGTTATCCCTATCCTTTAGATATGAGAATGGGAGGTTAGGTAATTTCCTACAGTTGTAGAGTAGTAAGTGGTGGGGCTGGACTTGGAGTTCTGGCTGTGAAACCCATGCTCTTAACTGCAACAGTGCATGCCTCTCAGTGGGATAGAGAACTGGAAGGGGAAAGAGGAGGCTAAAGGGCAAACTAACTGTATGTTGTACTTCATTGTCGTCTTAGAACAACTCTATTCTACCTTCTACCCTTCAGAAGCCTTCTCTTGCAGTCATCTCATGAAACCATGTTGCAAGGCAGGCCGAAAGGCTAAGCAGCCAATCAAACCACCCCTCCTGTTCATTCATTCATTCACACTGTTCCACTTGGTGAGAGCTATATTTGTTCTCCATTACACACACATGCACAAATATGCACATAGGAGCTTCCTAGAAGTTAGTGCTAGGAAGAAGTGCTATCCCTTGATGAGCCAATAAATTTGCAGACTTGGGATTGAGTTATTTTGCTTTTTGTCTTGTTTCCTAAATTGATGCCACATTTAGTGTTTCTTTTCAGTGACTGTTTCATTCCTGGTTTTTATTACAGTTCACTCTCCTCTTTGTATGTAACTTCTGTAAGTATGTGTGTAAGTTACTATAAATTGACACAAACCCCAGATAAATTTTACGTGTACCTTTTGGTTAGGTAATAGAAGAGAAAACAAAGTCATTTTTAAAAAAAAACAAAACATTTTTAACAAACTCATATTACTCTTTAAAAATATTTGAAAGTATTATTTTTACAACATGTAAATCTAGTTTATTTGATTGATTATAGAAGAGGAGTTCTTGGGAATTTTAAGTGCAGACATTGAGCAGGCATTTATTGGAGAGTGCCTACTGGTGGTTATTCTTATTGCATTTCCTAATATCATTTTTAACACTTTCACTCTGTAAAGTCTAGAATTTCAAATCTAAGATTTTTAATACATCTATTATATATAGATATGTGTATGAGTATTACAGATATGTTGGGTATATTTTTGGAGGAGTTGCTTATTCAAAAATATTCAAAATGTTACCTATTGAAAAAGTCAGGGACCATGCACTATAAAGAAATTCAATTATGATTTTTTTTTATGATGTGAATAAGTAATTTTCATACTGCTTGGGAACAACTGTCTTTTGGTGGATTGTCCTGCCATAGTTTCTTCAAATATGACCATATAAAAGCAGTGAATACAACTAAATTAACCCATTCGTGGAAACTGAGAATATAATTTCTTCTTCCCTTTATTCTTGTTGAGGCTTCTGCAGTGAGAAAACTTAAACCTACTGAGGGTGAGAGGAAAATCCACTTGTCTCATTAGCTGATTTCTAACCAGGTAGTTCTTTTAGTAACCACTGGAATCACAAAGTCAGATGAAGATCTACCACAGAATGGGAGCTTGTAGTTGCTCAAAAAATCAAATATGCTAAGACATTTGTGTCCTTGGCATCAACAGAAAACTGTCTAATGTTAAATGTTATTAAAAAGTCAGAGGAGGTTTAGCTCTGGGCTTGGACCCTCTTATAGATGTTTATGGAGTTTTGCAGAATCATATACATAATTGTGAATGTTCCAAGTTTGCATTCATGTTTCTTATTTGTAGACTGAATTTTCTTCAAGATACCAACAGAATTTTCACTTCTAAATTTTCATTTCCCTTTGTATTCAGGTAATTTTCACTTGAGTTCAATATTCAAGTCATTTCCATGTGCTAAGCCTTGAGCCCCCCTTCCCACTGCCACCCACACAGAGGTAAACTGAGGTCTGTAGCTACATAGGCACTGCCAGTGGATATTTATGTAGGTACATCATTATGTACCCCAAAATGAGGCTTACTCATTCATCATTTTGTCCTTGGCATCAAACAGTATTTTTCTTTTAAAAAGAGGTGGTGGTTATTGAATAATAGGGTAGTCCACATGAAACTACCACTCCTAAAAAGACTTTTATTGAATTTATTGGGGTGACATTGGTTAATAAGATTATATAGGTTTCAAATGTACAAGTCTATAATACATCATCTGTATATGGGTGTGTTCACCACTCAAAATCAAATCTCCTTCCTTGGAACTACTACTTTTTTATTTAGCACTAGTTTACAGACCAGTGGTGTGCAAAAGGAATTTTCCATGAGCAGATTGGTTTGATCAATATGTTGTTTCAGCATTTTAACATTCAACTCACATACCCTCTGTCTTGAATTCAAATTTTTTAACCCTGTCTTAATTTCTGATATATTATTCACTGTCAATCGTAGTTACACAATAAATGATATAGAGCTCATTGATTTGTTCAAGTCCTTCCTCACTCTGTTCTGTGTAACTCAGTTTCAAGTAGAACTTTATTAGGGTATCATTTATGAGGTATTGTACCTTATTGCCACTATATTTCTTATTTATTTTCTAGAAATGTATTTGGCTTCTATAGGCTGTGAAGTACAGTGTTCTAACCTCGCCACCCCTCGAATGAAATGATTGACTGTCACACCTGCTAGAGAAAGCAATCAGACCTAGTTCTTTAGAGCTTGTTTGGAAATTTACCTTTTCCATGAGGTACACATGTTCTCATTACTGTTAGTTACAGCATTTATCAGGGCTTATGAAACATGAATTTGCATTAAAAATGGCCTGTATTTTAGTGAGGAAATGGTACTAATTTCAATATTTAGAGACACGCTTTTAGACACAGGTGACAGTTTTTGCAAAATAGAGTTGATTTCAGATGAGTCGTCTTCTACTACTTGGGAGGGGGGTATGTGTGTGCATGCACTGATGTATCTGTGTGTGTGTAACTCACCTCTGACTGAGTCTAACAGAAGAGTAAAAGAACCAGCTGTTAAACCGTCAATGCTGGAGTTGGTGGATTTTTTGGTTTTTGCCTCCAGAGATATTTTAAAACCAGCCTTCCCCAATGTGATATGTCCTCAAGTCCAACAATTACAATCTCCAGTATTACTTGTCCCCAGGCAGAGTGATTTGATGATGTGGCACGAGCGGTATTTAGTGAACAAGTATTTCTTATACTTCTACCATGTGCATGGCGTGCATTGTCTTTCCTGGTCACTCGCGGCAGGATGCCTGGGAAAGTACAGAGCAGGGGACGTGGTAGGATGGGGCATGGGGAGGGTTGGGGGTTTCCTACAGAGTTTGGCACCCTTTGCCCAGGGCTCTGATTCTCCAAGGTGACCTTTCCCTATGAGTGACTTCTAGGCGGTACTGGTGTCTTATGATTTAATGTGCGCACTTTCGGAAAGCCTCAGCCGGTTGCAGAAGTTGTTTTGCTTGCTTGGCAAAATGGGCAGTGTGGGTGCTTGTGGCTTTATGTAGTTGGGTCTGGGGCGTGGGGGTTGGATGCTGTGGAATGCAGGGTGGGAAGGGCTTCACCGGGTTTGGCAGTACCCACTGGTGTCAGAGACCCGTCCCCAACTACCGTCATCACTGCGAATGTCCTGGCTTGGGGTTGGGGGAAGGAAGAGGAAAAGAGCCGGCTCTTTCAACATCTCGGGCCCCCTCAGGGGCTGCTACGGAGACTGAAAATGAAACTCTCAGAAACCCATGGCTGCCCTTTACTGTGCACCACAGGTTTGGGAAGCAAATGAAAGTTTGTGACACAATCATCTAATTGCTTGTCAAGGACTTCCAATGACTGTAGGACTGATGATAATAGAAGTTTTTGGGGAGCAATGAGGCAGAATAATATATGTCTTGCTGGAGTTAATTAAAGCTGGTATTTTCTAGATATGGTGAAATTAATTTACTTCAAAAGTCTACTTAAAAGTTCATTTTTATAAGGAGTGCTCAAAAGACTTTTAATGATATGGTTCAAAGCTTGTCTACAACTTTTGCTTAAAAATAATCTTTGGCAAGTGAAAAATTTCTGTGTCTCCATTCCTGCCTTTCCTGATTTTAGTCCATGTTCTCTAATTGTGATTTCTTTGTATGTTATATTGGCTTTTTCCCAAATTACATTTTCATGTCTCTTAGTTGCCCCACTAGTTTCTAAATGACCACAAGGAAATGAGAGCTAAGCCCTCAATAGGAAGGATTATTTCTTCTTGGGATACTTGCTTCTGCAATGGTCTGTCTTTCTCATTAACGCTTCAGAGTCTTCTGATGGGAATATGGGATGTCTCATTTTAGTAATAAGTGTCATATCTCAGGCTGGTTGTCTGAAATGGCGTAGATTATCAACAAAAATGTTATTCCTTTAAGATAAGATTTATGAACAAGAGAAGGAAAATGTCGTTCCAATGCACACTTTTGTCTAAATAGTATTTATTCATATGTTTACTTCAGGGGCTTGTAGGAAATGCTGTCCTCTTTATAAGAAGATAATTCTAGTTACTTCACATCACTGGGTGTAGTCTCATCACCGACTTGTTGTAGTTAAAGCATGTACAAAATAAAACTCAAGATCAAAAAGAAAATACTCCTTATTGCCTTTGATGGTTGCCTAAAGCTGTTAATTTTCTTAAATTTCCAAATGAATTTTTGTAGGGATGAAGGGAAATGTGTGGAAGGAATTCTGGAAATCTTTGACATGCTCCTGGCAACAACTTCAAGGTTTCGCGAGTTAAAACTCCAACACAAAGAGTATCTCTGTGTCAAGGCCATGATCCTCCTGAACTCCAGTAAGTAAGCACACAGCTGGGCCGTGTTTGATTGGGAAGGGGGTGGTGTGGGATGCTATTTCTAGGAGCATTGAACTTGCCCTTTTATTTAAAAAGGGGAAAATGGCTTTCTTTCCAACTTCTCTTTTTCATTTGATAGGGATTCTAACCGTAGTTAATTTGAATATAAATTGTTTATTGGGTGACTTATTGGTAGTAATTTTAAAAGTGGCTCAAGCCACTTTGTTGGAAAAGAGAAAAGTGAAATTTACAATGTTTACATTTCAGCCTCTTTCAATGTTTATACAGACATTTTATGTGATTGACATGCATTTATATTTACTGTTTTGGGTTCTGCCTTTACAGATTCATTTGTTTATTCATTGATTCATTTAGTAAAGACATTAAAATATAGTCCCTCTTCAGGTAGCTCATAGCAGAGGGAGGGAAGGCGGAAGAGAAAAGAAATCATTGAAAAGAAGGATCTCCACCCTGGCTGGTGTGGCTTAGTGGATTGAGTGCCTGCCTGCGAGCCAAAAGATAGCTTGTTCGATTCCTGGTCAGGGCACATGCCTGGAATGCAGGCCAGATCCCCAGTTCTGAGGGTGTGCGAGAGGCAGCCATTTGTTCCTCTCACACATCAATGTTTCTCTCCCTCTCTT
>PVJD01012424.1:0-39838 GCA_004026545.1 Mormoops blainvillei | reverse complement strand
ACTTAGCCCTGTGCTTCGGTACCAGAAGGTGTTGCCTCTATTTTAGAGACTGTAATAGAGACAGAACACATTTTATGGTGGGTGCTGGGGGGTGGGGTCAGGCCCCCAGCAGAGGTCTTCTGAGATTCGGCCTCTGCCTGGGCTGCAGTGCATTTCTGAATCTTGTATTCCATCCACTCTGAGAACACTTGGCTTCCTTCACCAAAACCAAATCCCGGGGAGAACCATAAAACCTGCCAGGTCAAGTTTAAAAGAGAATGCAGATAAATTGCACTTTGTAAACTAAATCTTCACTGTCTCACCAATTAATTCTGTTTTATGATGCTCTTCAGCAATGACTGCAGCAGTAAATGCATTTTGTTACACACTAGGTAGCTAGCAAACCAGGATCCGAGCCCAGGTTGTCTAGGCTTTAAAATGTGAGCTTTCCCAACTCCTCGCAGGGCAGTCAGAGGCTGGGAAGCAGGGACAGGAATCGTCCTGAAGTGGTTTAGGCAGAGTGCAGGGCTCAGGGCGAGTTTCCGACTGGTGGGGGACCTCGATCCCCTTCTCTCCAGGTTTCCGTCTTCTAATCCGTACAACCAGGTGTTTTGACCCTTTTGGCGTCATGATTCTGTGCTCTATGGACACTTTTTTTTTTTTGGCCTCGGCTTAAGAACAGGTTTAAAAATGTATTCAGAAAAAAAAAATCTTTTTATCAAAGAACCAAAGGAAAAGCTGCAAGAGAGCTCCCATCATTTGAAATATAAAGTGTAATTTGTTGCCATTGGGATCAAAAACATAAGAAAACCAGGTGAGGAAAGGAAACACTTTTTATGAGGCATTTTAAAATTTCTATGAAATAGGTTACTTCAAAATCATCCATATAAATTTTCAAGCACCTTTCTGAGTTTGGTACAGTGTATACGGAAAACAAAACGAGACCCAAAATTGATCAGGCCAAACATTTCCTTCAAAGACCACATATAAAACCTGCAGACGGTTTCAGTGCACAGACAGAAGGCCGGGCTTGGAGTCGGTAGACCTGGGTTCAAACCCTGCCGACATCGCTGAGTCGCAGGGTCCCCAGCCGTGAAGGGAGCACGAGTGCCCTGCCTGTGTAGGTGTCACGGGGCAGCTCGGAGGGCGTAATAAACGGAAGAGTTATAGAAAGGCCTGTTTCATTACAGCTAATCACCTGCCAAGAAATTCTCACTTATGTTTGGGAAACTTACATGAGCATGCAGATTTGGAACTTTAGTTCCATGAGCTGCCTCTTAGCAAAACCACGATCCTCACCAAAAAGTATCTTCCTTTTCAGTAGCAAAAAAGCACAGGCAAAGGTAAGATGCCAAGCTAAAGGCTGGGAAACAGCTCAGAGCTTGGCAGTCCAGAACCATCTCCACTTCCTCTCTTCCTTTCCTTAGAATCCAACTTGGCATCAGGTCCTGTGGGATGTGCTTTGAAATGCCTCCCAGACTGGACGATTGGTTTCTTCTTTTTCACCCTCACTGCCTTAGCCTGAGCTGTCCTCATGGCAAGCCCCGGTGCCAGTAAAAGCTCGGCACTCTCCCCCAAGGCCCTCCTCGGGCCGCCTGATTAGCCTTTCTAAAACAAAGCGGACCTCCTTCTACACCAGAATCGAACCTGCCCTTGCAGTGCCCCTGCCCAGCCTGGAACTCCTTCCCCTGCTGCAGACTGCAGCCGCGGGGCCTACGCTCTCGCTGTTCTCCCTGACCGGAACGTTCTTTCACCAGCTCCTCTTACTCTCATTTCCCCTGGCTCCCTACCGTGCCTGCTTCTTGGACGTCGCTGTGCTCAGGAATAACCTGGGATCTTGTTCACATGCAGGTTCCGATTCAACAGGTCTGAGGCGGAGTCAAAACTGCATCTGCAACCAGTTTCCAGGTGCCCCCCCTGCAGGTTCCATCACTCACCAGCTGCGTCCCCTAAGTCGGACTAACATGTTTGGGTTTCAGTTTCTTTACCTGTGAAATAGGAATTCTGCCTTCACGTCCAGTGTTGACGTGAGACCTAAGTTAGGTAAGTTATATAAAGTGCTCTGCCAATGTGTGGTAGATTGCAAAAATGGCCACAATTCTCCATCCCTCCTGAATCCTCATCACAATCCTCTTGACTTGCTTGTAAAATAGATCGGAAGAGAAGCAACTTGTGTCCGTTTCAGGCTAGACCCCCATGCTCCCTGCTTCCGTGATCACTCTGGCAACTACACGGAGTCTGTCCACTGAGGGGGGGCATGAGGCCCCGCTCCCTAGCTGAGTCGGCTGGTGGTCAGCCAACACGCAGAGGCAGAGCCACGCTGGTGACCCCAGGTGCATGAGGAAGCCTGGAAAAGACCAGCTGATTCTCCAGGCCAAAACTACTGACCCACAAAGTCATAAATAGTGCTTGTTTTAAGCTATTAGGGTTGAGAGTAGTTTGTTACATGGCAATATATAAAAGATACTGTATATATAAGTAATTTCTCCATAAACAGTGGCTATAGTATTTTATGAAAGGCGTACTTAACAGAAAATGACTTTTCCATACCACTGAAATTTGTACTTTTTGGTTAGTGCAGGAGGAAAACTGAACCGGGAACTGGGATTTCTTAGATTCGGGTTCCAGTAGATTTCCCAATGGGCAGCCTCAAGGCCTTGGACATGTCATTTAAGGTTTCTGAGCCTCGTTTTTTTTTTCCTCTAGCTTGAACAATGCTTGAAGGTGCATTTTTCCAAAATGCAGTACTTATTTCCTTATTAACAGATACTTCTGAACCCAATTTTCTTTTCTGGTAGACTGAGGTTTTAATCACAGACAACTGTCACTGTGTCGTCCTCTCTGTTTAGCAGTTGGTTCTGGCTACATTCACACGTAACC
Source organism: Mormoops blainvillei (assembly GCA_004026545.1). NCBI lineage: Eukaryota > Metazoa > Chordata > Mammalia > Chiroptera > Mormoopidae > Mormoops > Mormoops blainvillei. Next base: position 36,979 of record PVJD01012424.1, on the reverse strand, counting down.
ATAATAGCCTAACCCTGAACCTACAGGGTGGGCTTCCCTGCTGTGGACCAGGGACTCGGAGAGCCAAGCTCATTAGGAATCAAAAGACAACTATGTGATGTCACGTAAGTTCTAATGAGGATCTAGGTATGCAGCTCTGAACGATCTGTAGGTGCAGGTGGACGTCCTTCGCTCGCCTCTAGATTGTAGCAAGTACTCTGGAGGGCTGAGGGCGTGCAGTGTGATCACCAAACAGGAGAGATCCAGTTTTACAACCATCCAGTACAAATCAAATCTGCCTTTATCACACATAAATAACACAAGATATGTACTCAATTATCAAATGGGTGGGCGATTTAACACCAAAATTAAAGGAAATTTCTAAACCTGTGTGTGTAGCGGCCAACTCTGGGACTAACAAACAAGTGAATTACAAATGTATCCAAAGCCTGTTATGTTAAAAAGCTATACATATAGCGATGAGTCCATAGCCAAGGAGACTTTTCTTCTCATAGGCATTCAGTGACTCTCACACACCACAAGTGTCACCACTCTGACACTACACTCCTGCAATAATAATACAGTCTTCTCTGTGACATATAGCAGGTCATGTTGTGGCCAACTTAAAAAAAAAAGGCTGTTCCACTGCCCACTTCCGCAACCGTTACACAATTAAAAAACTCAGGTATTTTTATTCCTCAAAGCTAAGTCAGAGAACATATATACATGTATACAATATGAGGGCAACAAATTATCTTAGCTTTGTCTTCAGATGTATGTATTGAAGTCTATATAAAGTAGCACTAGGTTGTTCAAAATGTGAAATATATTTGGCTTGTTCTTTACCAAAAATTTTTTTCTGTGATGGAAACAAAGTATGTGGGGTCCCACACTAACTTTAGTCTGTAAGGAAAGCATCCCAATAAAATGTGGCTTATGGTTATCTACCTGGAACAAATGTATTCTGAAATGATATGTAAATTACTATAACTTCAGAGACTTGAGTCACCTAACATCTTCTCTGAGTTAGTATCCTCAATACCTTTGCCCCTCTAATTATCTTTTGAATCAGTTCACTTCTCTCTCCTCCCATGTGGGATCTTACAGAAGCGACTTTGCTTGTATCTTCCCCACTTAATTCTTCTCATTGTAGCCAGGGACTTTCTAAAATGCAGATATGCTCTGCTTCAAGTCCTCCATGGCCTCTCTGACTGTCACATGAAGACAAGGACTGTGTCCCCAGCACCTCGCCGAGGAGCTGGTGTCTCTGGGTCTATGTACATGCTGACTCCAAGGCCAGATTGGAGGTTCATTTAATTCTAGAGAGCCACTTGTACTCTGAACAGAACAGCATTCACTGCTAGGGTTGAAATTTTTGCGACATGATATTCTTTTTGTCTTATGCAACTCAGGAGCATCTTTTCTACAACACTTGATGACTCTGAGTCAGTATTTCAAGTTCTTTTAAGTATCTGCTTCAGGGCACATGTTCATCCGATGGGTGTGTTATAAGTATGTTTTACGATAGGGTCATTTTGATGACATATACTCCCTCTGAAGATTCCAATCTCTGTGGGACATGCTCAGGGTACAAAGAGATAAAAGATTTCATTTTATTCTAAATAGCATTCACATGGTAACCAGACCAAAAAAAAAAAAAAAAAGGGCTACAACTGGGTGACTCATCTGACCTGCAGATGGGTGAAGGCTCATGTCTGCCCTCCCTTATCAACTCTTTTCTAAATATCTAGAAATTTTATCTGCAACCAGATAATAAATCTAAAGACCAGAAAAGGAAGAAAAAAAAGAAAAGAAGGCAGGACCGAGGTACTAGTTAATCAAGACCCCCCCCCCCCCCCCAAAGAACTCAAGATTCAAGGTGACTGGAAAAATTGTGGAACTAGGGAGTTTGAAACATTCCAGGTGGAGGAAAGCCAGCTACAGAGAGGTTGGTATTCATTTATTTGGAAACTGGAGTCCATTCCAAGAAGCAGTCAATGGGCTCTTGGGCACCCAGGGGCAGGGCCGTTCCAAGAGCCAGAGGGCCGTCCCTGCTCTGCCCTTGGGCTGGGACTGGATTCTGGCCAGAGCTTAGCCAGGTAGTGTTCCTAGGCTCACAGAGGCACGAGGTAAGAAGTCAGCAGAATCCTTCTGTTTTTTAGGTTCATGAATGTATTTCATTGATATACAAGTTTTTGTTTTAAATTCCAGATACGCAGAAGCTCTTAGTGCATAGCTAAGATTGCTCGCATTTATCTTTCCATGTCATTACCTACCTAACTGCTTAGAACCCTGAGGAGGACCAGGGCCTGGGGCCAGGTGCCATGAGACAGGCGCTGATCACATAGCTGCTGAGGAAAGAGCGGGATCAGAATGGACGCAGAGTAGACACAAACAAACAAACAAGCAAGACAGAAAGATGAACCCTGTCTTCCTTTATCAGCGTCTGTTCCGTTTCTCCTCTGTAATCAAGGCCGCTTCCTACAACGGACTCTTCGCACTTTAGATGAACGCAAGTAACCCCAGAGCTCTCACCTTTAGCGCTTCAAACTACTGTTTCAGTGACCTGCCTTGAGACTGGTAAGGTGTTCTACAGGCACTGTTGTTTAGCCTTAAAAGGCTTTAACATCTGTCTCCTCCTTAAAACAGTATTGCTGAAGGATGAAATGTGGGAATAAGTGGTAAATATATATTCTATTGTCTTTAAAAGCAGCAACTAATGTCCATTTCTTTCTCAATCAACTCTCAGCTGTAGCTCTTCTTTTCCCCAGCTATTACTCCTTCACAATAGCTTGGTTACAACCACTCAGGACACCTGTAAGTCATGGTGAGACCAGGAGCTGTGTCACCAGTAATTCCCTCTTCATAGTGACAGGAAGAAAGTACCTCTCCGTAAGGATTCTGAACCACCACATGGAACATTGATTTCCTCCAAATGCGCTGGGCAAACATCTATACCACAATGCAAAATAAAATGTACTAAGTTACTAAAGGGAGTTTTTGTTTTGTTTTTAAATTTAATTACAGTGCTGGAGAAAAGAAACCAAAACACTGATTTCTGTCTTACATCACTGGAAAAATTCTTCAGCGGTCGTTTGTGAAAATCTCACCTCATCAGGGCTGCCAAGGTCAAGGAGACACAAGTAACCCACAAGGAGGAACTTGCCTAATTATTAAATATTCAGCAAATGGTTTGTGACGATTTAACCCTTTGCACCTAGCACCCTCTTTCAACACACACTCCTACCTAGCACTGCACCCTGACCCCTCCATACCTGCTCACTACCACCCAGGGCGCCAGCACCCCAAGGGGACCAATTCTGGGATCCAAGGACATTTCAAAGAAACAGCGGCGGTCACGTTCTATTTCCGTTTTATTAAAAACAACAACAACAAACAACAAACAAAAAACAACTCAGATGCTTAAAAATGTGGGAGGAAGGACTCAGAAATAAGGGAAAATCTCTTACAGTTTTTCCAATTCAAGTTCTCGGGCACTGTTGAAAGTTCATTAATTAAGGATTTAAAAACAAAAGTGTTTCATACACCAATTGGATGCCAACTTTAAAACTGTCTTGATCTTTGGGGAATTTGCAAAGTCCCCCTCCCGCCCCGTATCCTGGATTTTGCCTCTCTTTCCATGCCTTCCTTGAATGGTGTGACTTGTCCAAAGTAATCAAACTGAGAATTGCCTCATCCCATTTTTTTTTTTTTTTGCCTCACCCCAGGGCAAAAGGAAATAAAGAAATAAAAGTGACCCGCGAAAGAAGTCGGGGGTATAATGCCACCAAGCCGAGTTCCGCAGCAGTTAAGTCTTTGCCCGCCCCGCGGCGGAGCCCCACGCGCGGGGTGGGAGACGGTCCTACCTGGGGCCGGGTGGCGGCGGCGGCGTCCAGGTCGCGGCGCCCATGGCTTGGCGCGCCGGGAAACACCAGCGGCTCAGCGCCGCCCGGAGCCTGCGGCGCTCGCAGCTGCCGCCCGGGTGCAGTCATTGGGCGGGCTCATCACGTGGCCCGGCCCGAGGCGAGCCTCCCCAGCACGTGTAACCCTTTACCTGCGCGCCCCGTGCAGCGCGGCTCTCTCGGAGGTGCCCTGGCTGCGCCCGGGGTGCGCACCCGAGCCCACTGGAACCCGACTTCCGACCCGGGGTAGCTGGGGCTGGCCTTCTGAATGCATTGAAGCAAAAATCCAGGAGCTCGGCCTCTGAGCACCCATAGCCGGGGCGTCTGCCAGCCTCCTGCCCCTGCTGGGAAACTTTTTCTGTCGTACTGTCCCATGATTCGGGACTTAAATGGGGAGATAAGTAAATGCACTGCTTGCAAGTAGATCTGTACCCCTCACTCCCGAATTTTTCTGTTTTCTTCTCAGTTATGATCAGTTATGGCATTAGTGGCTTAGACCTAGCGTGCGCACTGTCGCCTGCCTTTGTGAGTGACACAGATGGTCTGAGCAACGACGTAGACGCTGCCATGATAATTCCCGGGGAAGCTGCGCACGCTCGCCTGCACGCTCTAGACCACAGTGGGAGTTCAAGGAAATCGTGCTTTTTCGCCCCCACCTACCCTCTCTTTTCCAGGGGTGGGAACCTTGGCTGCAACTCTTAGTCCAACCTACTGAGCTCCACGCTTGTACTTGTAAGCCACGCACCCTAAAATTCAATTTAGTTACGGGACAATCTTTTCACCTGCGCTCCGAAGTAAACGCTGGGTGAGACAGGAAAATATATTAAGCAACTGCGCCACCTAGCTTACCCTCTTCTCTCTCCCCCTTCAACTCATCCAGGGATAAAAAAGGATGCTGGAGAAGCAGCAGCACACAAAACTGTTTAAAGATGGACACACTGCCCCTAGTTTTTAATGTGTCCACTTAAGTGACTCCAGCGCAATTTACACATTTTCCTTTATGGAACAAAACTCACTTTCTGAATCTCCTCAGTCACGTAGTAGCTACAGGCTTTAAAGTGATAGATTTATGAGGGAAGTTACAGTTTTACATAATTTTCTGATAAAATCCTTTGCCACAATAAAGGAACCCCATGCCCAACTTCTAGCTGATGTTTTAGTAATGTCCACAGGACATCGGCACATTTATCAGTTAGGTTATTCCAGCCATAAAGCCTTTGGTATTTATCTTAGGTTTTAAAGTGTGGTTCCCAGACTAGAAGAATGAGCACCATCTTGGGGAATTCAGTAAGAATGCAAATTATTGGGCCCCACTCCAGGCACATCAATTCAGAACTAGTGAGGGAAAGGGAAGGTAACATGTGGTCCAGTTTCCGACTCGCTGTTCTTAGTGTGTTCAAGCGTCGGGTTAAGTTACCTTCATGCAGTAAAGGCCGGGATTCTGTAATGGCAGAGGTGGTGGTGTTTTGGTAACTTCAAATCACCAGTGTTACATAATTTGTCATGATTCACTGAAACCGAACCCTCTGATGTGTCTACGCAAAGTGTGATCTGGACTGCCACAGATCACACAGAGGGCCAAATGGAGATCCGAGGGGTCCTTGTGCAAAATACGGAAGACAAACCTGTGGTTTCCTGATGCACGTGGAAATGAAAACGGTGTAATTCACTTAGTTTTTAGTGTTTGTGTTTTCTCTGGCATATTAATTGTTTCCAACTGATGAATCGTGGAAGAAGGAAAGCTCATTTGAGTAGATTTGTCAATATAGTTCTAAAAAACACATGAAAATTTTAAATGCACAGTATTGGCTTACATTAGAACAAAAAGAAAAACACCACGAGGCATTTTAGACATTTAAGAAAGTGATAAAGAGTTGGATTTATTTATTGATTGACTGATTTTCCTCACCCGAGGACTTTTTTCCCCATTGCTTTTAAAGAGAGAAACGGAGAAACACCGATGTGAGAGAGAAACATTGATTGGTTGCCTCTCCTATGTGCCTGTACCAGGGTCACAGGCACCCGGACCAGGGGTTGGACCTGCAACCTAGTTATGTGCTCTGACCAGGTTACGGGAGGATGCGCCAACCAACTGAGCGACACCAGCCAGGGCAGATTCTTTAATCTTTAGCTCAGATGTCTCCACTGGATAAATAGTGTATTTCCAACTGCCTGCATGGATGTCTTAACCTTTGAATCTCTACCCCCAACTTTATTTTATTATATTCTCAACTTCCATCCCCTAAACTGTTCATTTTACATTTGCAACTCTTCTCTCCACACAATTTCAACCGAAACTGGAATTTGTTTTCTCTCTCCTTCACTCACCTCCGTCAGTTAGACCCTGAAATCACTCTTGAATTGTCCCTCCTCTTAGCATTCTCTCTGCCACTGTCCTAAGATCCAATTCTTCTATTTTCTATCCCAGGTCATTGCAGTAGTCTCTTTACTGGTCTCGCCCATCTCTAATCCATCTGACACAGTACTGCCTGAGTCATTCTAAAAACACCATTCTAATGAGGCCATTCTCCTTCTCAAAAAAAAAAAAAATTCATGATTGCCTGTTCACTACTGAATAGTCTAAAATCCCAGCAGAGCATTTGAACTCACCCAGAATATACTTCCACTCAGTCTTTACTCATACAGTTTCCTTCACCTGAAATGTCTTACGACATTCTGACAGCTAAGTCCTACCTCTTCTTCAAGTCTCAGCTCTCTGTTGCCTCCTCTCAGCCATTCTTGAATTCCCAGAGTTTATTGCTGCTCTGTGGTGTACCCTTGGCACGTGGCTTTCACTTTTATTAACAAGTTTGTATTGCAGTCTGTCTTACATCTGATTTAGTTGTGTCTTCTTTAGATTGTAGGATTCTGGAGGACAGGAGTTGTAATTTTCAAATCACCTGAGGGCATAGCATAATGCTTTGTACCTAGCAAGCATGCAGTCTTTGTTCTGTTTTTGACCCTAGGATAACAGATATTTAGTTGAACAACAAATTCCGTGTCTATGAAATGCTTTAATGCAAATATTAATGGTCAACTCCTATATTTTCTCTGAGAACTTAAAGAAAAGAGGGTTTAACCTCCGTGTAAAGGATTTAGATTAGTAGCCAAGAAGGAATTCCCTAGCATGGGGAGTGGAGTCATTTTCAGGAGGGGTGAATTTTAAACAGAAGTCAGTCTCAGCCATATGAAGCTGGGGACAATTAGCCTCATGGATAACGCGACATCTTGATTTTAGCTTTCTCTGAGAATAGTTGTTTCATAAAACTAGATACAAGGTTTCAACTGATAATTTCCTAATTATCATCATTTAAGCCCTCTATTGCTGCCTTGTTTTACAGAAAGTTGTGTGTATGTGTGTGTGTTTGTGTGATTCTCAAATCTAAGAGGTGATAAGAAAAAGTGTATACGGGAAAGGTCCCCCCAGTCTCTCACCTGTAGGAAATTTATGGGTGGGATGACCCCTTGGTTATCATTCTTCCCACTTCTATCCTCAGCTCCAGCCAGCAGCACACTGTCCTTGAACTTACACACAGAACTTGTTTCCTATTTGTTTTCTTAACACTATGAAATCCTAAGAAGGCATTCTTGGCAAAAGAAATGCCCACATAAATATTTGCTAAATGAATAGTATGAAGACCCCCAGTGATCTTCAGAGCCTAGCATGGTCTTTAATCTGAAAGCCAAAAAATATATTATAGGTCATTATCAGAAAGTGCCTACTAGGTAGTCAATGCTATATTTTTATGTGCTTTGAGAAAGCTGACAAAAAAGACATTGATTGTGCACTGAAGTCCTGTTAAGCTACTCTCCCTGGACCCGTATGTCTAGGTTTCTTCGTCTGTAAATTTGAAATAATACCAGTACTTAACTCGTAAAGCTGTTGTGGAGGTTACATGGCTTAGTCCACGTGAAACTCCGAAAGTAACGCCTGTTGTATAGTAAGCACGAACAATCACTACCGCTGCGAAGACTACCACCCCTGCCAGTCTAACCACATCTGCCTCAGTGGGGAGAAAAAGCAAACACCACGCAAACCTACATAGTTTATCTTTTATTCATAGAAACAATACATACACAAGACTGTATATTGTTTGAAGACCGCAATAATTTTCTAGTGTAACAACTCTGTAACAAAATTTAACTAAATGTAACATTTATGAAAATATAAATCTCTGATTGGGTAATTCTTCCCAACAATACAAAGTTTACATAAAAACATTCAATATGAGCTATCAGTTGCAAACAAGTTAGGAAAAATCAAGTCACTTGTTAAATTCTATTGGCTGTTACACAGAACATTCACACACTACATATACTCCATCTAGGCATTTAATTCTTAGAAACGTGTGGCGTGGAGGTCCCACTGATAATGACAGGAAGAAGATGTGTTGCCTCTGAGGTGCTAAGAGAAAGCACTGAACCATACAATAAACTCCAGGTGATCTGTACGTGGGCTGGGCCTTCTCTGGAATGCCACCTCCCTGGCTGGTAGCCAGACCAGTAGGAACATACCAAAAAAAAAAAAAAGTCTTTTTTTCACTATGGAGTGGGGTCTTCCTGTCTGAAGCACATCTCTGTCCAAAGTGAAATACAGTTGACTTGGATACCCTACAGGTTCAATCACTTTGTTTCTCCCAGTAGCTTCAATAATGAAAAATCACTGTATTTTTTTTCTTCCTTTGCTCCCCAACATCCCTGTGAAGACTACAGCAGACACTACCTCGATTTTTATTTTGCACTTTACAAAAATGATACAGCAGGGAGGTTAAAGAGCTGTCTACAGATACACGATGAGTTCACGGCAAAGCTGGATCGAAAGCGAGTCAGTTCCTTCTTCGTTATTCTGCCTATTTAAGTCACAACAGCCACTTTCAAATAACACTGCACCAAACCACAACTACCGACATCCTTTGGAAAGTTATCCAAGGACATACCATGTGAAGAAAATCACTTTCCCCTTTCGGGATGTAATATTTTCTTTTAAATAAGTGAAATAGTTTTTTTTAAAAAAAGACAATACATTTCACAGCTTCTGTTTTGAAATGGAGAAGACTAGAAAAGTCTCCAAAGAGTCCTCAAGCGGAAAGGGTGACAGATAAAGAAGCAAACATACAGTGTATAGAAGTAAGAAAGTGATTACAAACAGGGACAGTAAAGAACCTTGGGAAACCCTTAAGATTTATGGAATATTTTAGCACAAAGACAGGCATATTCAGTTTGTCCCAGAGTATTTGGTCATCTCTCTGCGTTTCACACAGGAAAAGAGGAATGAGAGTAAGGCAAATGTCATCAGTGTTCCATAGATGGCATGTCGAGAAAGCTTTCCTTCTGTGAGGATTTACTGCAGGGATTTAGGAGATAATTTATGCTTCCATAGAGCGGACGGAGCAGCGCAGGCTTTTGTTAGTACAATGATAAAAATGAACAGGTGTTCGGATCAAGCCTGCAATGCTCTTCCTATAATTCTTCTTTATGCCCAGCACAAGTATGCACTGCACAGGAAAAGGTTGTGGTTTCCTATTAATTGTGTTCTTTTGCAGCCCAGGAGATATTTTTTTAAATCATAGGTTCCGTCCCACAGAAACCCTGGCATGCAATTGTCATGACAGTATTTTCGCGAAGGGTGACTCTGTGTGTTCAGTAGCCCTGTGACAGTGGTAGGTAGTTCTCGCCTCCGTCCAGTTCATGGCCTCGCAGTTCATGCCCGTTCTCTTGGGAAACTGGGAGTACATCTGGGCATTTTTGTTACATGATTTTGCACCATTTGACCTTCCATCAGCAGACTGGATTTACACAGTTGTCAGGATCGTAAAATGTAAGGAGAGATTAAGGCTGGGTTTACTAATGGCCACACCATCACGTGAAGTCAAACAGCTCTTTGTGTTCAAGATATCAACCAATTTCTGTAAAACTGGTTCCAGTTCCAATGGTCTCTAGCCTCTCTCATCTGAACCAGTGCGAAGAATTCCGTTGCTTCTTCCCCCCAAATTTTAACGCTTCTAACCACTCAGTTGATGTAGCCATTTAAATATGATTTCTACAAATTCTCTAGAAAAGTCTCAAGACTTCACTCCTGGAAAAACTGACAAAACAAAAACAAAAACAAAAACCAAACCCAAAACAAATTTCACATTTCTGTACATTTCATGAACATGTTAATAATTAACATTGGGACTCCATCATCTTTGTGTTTTAAGAAATGAGTTGTTAATCATTTGGGATACAGAAGATACCCTCCCGCCCCCACCTCTTTTGTGCGTGTATCATGTATTTCTGATGAGCAGGATAAATACTTTCGTCAGTTGTCAGGGCCATAGCTGTGGCCTCTGGGTTCCAGAGCTGAGCACATCCGGTCATAGCAAGAATTGTGTTTCTTGGAGGGTGTCGCCTCATTCAGCTCAGCGGAGTCACTCACTGTGATGGGACTGTCTCTTGCAAAGACCTCAGTAGACTCCCTCCATAAGCAATCCACAGACACTTTGAAAGAGTAACTATTACACTTTGGCCTGGATGTCTGTGCCGCACTGTTGAATATCTGTCTGCTATTTGAAGTGGCAATTTTAATTTTCAGTGCAGCATCTACGCGGTCCACCACCGTATATATCCCTATGCTCCCATCGTCAAAACCCACAATAATGTTCAGGTGCCTTTGGGAGAGGGCAAGAAAAGTTGGTGTTTTGTAAAGGGAACAAGCACCGATATTTTTGCCATCGGCCAGTCTCATGACAATTAAACTGGATGTGGCACCATTTTCATCCTCTTCCTCCCCGCTTCGGAAACAAATGTATACCAAGTAGCGACCATCTCGAGACAACCTCTGCTGCCAGATGACCCCGGAGGCATGAACCACTCGTAATTTACCGCTGTGTAGATCTAGCACATTGATATTTTCATCTCCCCGGGATATAATGCCTAACTTTCCATTGGGAGATATTTCAAAATCCTCTAGATTCTTCAGGAAATTATTTGGCAGTTGCACCCGGCGACAGATCACTTCATCTGTCAGACTCCAGATGTTCACCGTCTCAGCCGATGTGATAAACACGATGATGTCAGGACAGTCGGGGATCAGTTTGAAACTCACAATGGTGGTGCCATCCTCACAGCAAAATTTCTTGGTGATACTTCCTGTCCACAGGCTGACTGCCAGCACTTTGCTTTTGGTCATCCCCACCACGAAGGTGTTTGCAGAGGTTATAAAGGCATTCTGCAGCGTGGTCAGGATGTTGCAGACCCTGTGGCCTGTGGCCAGTCTCCACACCCTGGAGGCGTTTTCCTCACAGAGAGAGACCACAAACTGGTCATTGTGTGTAATTAGCAGCTGAGATATTCTCTGCCCATTAATTCGGAAGAGGTTGTCACCACTGCTTGTGTGCCAGACATACTGGCTGCTTTTGTCATCTGCTGTCACCATGATGTCCCCAGAGGATGTCAACACGCAGTGCTCAACTATTCCTTCATGTTTAAACACTGCTTCAATGAACCCACTGCTGAAGCTCCACTTATGAACACAGTCGGAGCCATCAAGGGAGTAAATGATTTCCCCTCTAGCGGGTAACACCAGACTTTGGATGGGTTTTCCAGTCTTATCTATGTTGGACATAGCTGTGATGATGTCTATGTCCCAGATAGACAGGACGCCACTGGTTGACAAAGACAGCAGCATATTGTGGTGACTGGATTTCACCAGCTTAACTATAGTACCTGAGATTTCTTGTAGGCTTGCCATACACTGTCCCGTGTCCCGCCTCCAGAAAAACACAGCGGAGGTATTTTCCATGGTCGCAATGATGCAGTCTCCATTTTTGGACAGCACGGCAGATATAAAACGTTCATTGTGCTTAGCTCTGAACTTTTCAGCCACCTTCCACATACCAGTATCTAAAAGCTCAATGCTGAGGGCTTTACAGATCAGAATTGCACTTTGGTCCTCTGAAAGTTCAATGCCAACCACCTCGCTGTCTTCTCTCCGACAGTCAAAGTCATCAGTCAGCTGGGGGTTGGAAATGTCCTCAGTATTCCAAACAGAAAGGCTTCCCTCACTGTCCACCATTACTATTTCTTGAGCCGTGTCCAAGATAAGGAGAAACTGTACAAACCCACCTGAAAACTCAGATGTCACCGTGCATAACTTCTCTCCACTCCCTAAGTGAAATATGGTGGTGGTATTCAGGTACTGTCCACAGAAAGCATGGATCCCATCCAGAGAGCACTGGACACACGTCACTTCGTACCAGCAGTGGAACTGGTAAAGGGGCCAGCCGTAGAGCAGATCGATGACAGTGACATCTTTGCTGGCTTCAAGCCAGGCAAGGGCATGGTTGACAGACAGTGTAAATCCATTGATGTAGGGGGAGCCACTCCCATGCTTGGTCCCTTTGATTTCTACTTCGGACAGGAGACAAGAATTGACATTGTCATAAATCAGCAAGGTGTTATTGGTCGTAGCCACCACGAGGTACTTTTCGTCACTGGTGAGTTTCATGCCCAGGATGACAGACTGGGCTGTTGTGATTTGCCTGAGTAGCTGACGAGTTTCCACATCCCATGTGCTGATGGAACCATTTTCTAAAGCAGCGAGGACAGTACTGGGGTTAGAAGTTGGCAGAATCTCAGTGACATGCAGGTGACTAGATGACAAGGGAAGACGCTCTGGGCTGTATGTCACATCCATGGATGAATGTAATGGCACGATGGAGCAATATTTGGGCCCATCTTTGTCACACTCGAGAAGAAGGTGTCTCAGCTTGGGCAGGGAACTTACGACAGGCAGCAGCCTTTGCTGAAGCTCTGCTGAAAGGGAGCCAGGGAATGCGACGATTTTGTTTTTCATGCTACGGAGGGTGCTGGCCAGGAACTTCAGCTCCTTCTCTTGCGTGTAGTTGTAAGCCAGCTCGATGTCTGAGAGCACTTTGTCGAACTGGCCGATTTTGATCATGGTGTAAAGCCAGCTGAAGTTCATGATGATGCCGTAAAGCAGGTCATCGGTTTTTCCACATCTCGTCAGGTGGTGCAGGAGCTCACACATTTTCCGATGATTGACAAAAAAGATGTCAGGCTCCAGTGGGTTACACTGGAAGACCCAGGGCTGGTCTGGGGCCTGTCTGTCAAAAGAAGCCTGTTCCATGAAGTGCTTTTCTTCCTCAAGCAGGCTTCTGCTTTCCAAGTCCAGGCAGCCATTCAAGTAGGGGTCTTCAAGGCAAAAAGCTTTCCTCCTGCCCCCAGACCAGACCCCCAGAAAATAATCAGCCAGGATGGTGTGCATTTCATGCAGGTCACTGTCGTCCTTCAGGTACAGCTTCTGGGCTATGAGCTGCAGGTGTCTATTGGCCCAGACCAGGAGTGTGACGTTCTTCACGTGTCTTTCTATTAAGTATCCGCTGAGACCCTCCTTGAGCCTTGCGATGTACAAATAAGGTACTCTCAGGGGGTTGCTGGGCCTGGTGTTCTCAGTGATCTCATTCATAACACTGTTGTCTAGGGCCAACACATCCTCCAGTTCCATTTCACTCAAACCCATTTTGGCCATGGTGATGTAACCAAGAGCCCTGGAGACCAGTTTCTGACCACACTTCTTCTCTAAGGACCAGAAGAGCTGCTCTATACTTTCATGAACGGTGACACAGAGGGAGGATTCATCAACGTCTTTGTGAGATCTCCAATGTCTCACCTCTCTGAAGGTCAGGTTCACGAACATGGGCAGTGTGCACTTGGAGAACGCGTTGTTCACGTAAATCTGCTGGCCCGATGTGACCTTCCTTTTGACTCGCAGTAGCTGGTGTTTGAGGACCTGGCTGCACATCTTCCTGTCTCGGGGTACCAACTCGATGTAATTGTTTTCTTCATGGATAAGGCACCGTAGTCTCTGCAGGATCCCGTGTTTGTTGGGCAGCGTGGAGAGGACTATCCGTACGAAGCGGGGAAGGTGAGCGGGGAGCCACCAGAGCTTCCTGGCCTCGTCGCTCTCTGAGAGCTGCTCTAGCGCGTCAAATATTATTACTAGAGGTCTCTGCAATGAGGACTCATTCAAAAGGTTTATAAATAAGTCACGGAGGTCATGGATCTTCTTAGGGTAGCTTTGAACCAGACACCGGTAGTTAACTGCCAGTTGTTCACAAACACTTAGAAGGAGGGTCCTGAGGTCAGTACTGATGTCTGTGCTTCCTAGAAATCGCACAACTATTACTGGGTCGGATTCTGGTCCTGTGTCTTCATGCAGCCAGCCATAAGCCTGAAACACAGAAGTGGCCTTTAGAATAGTAATATAAATTCACGCGGTCATACACCACGACAGCTCTTCTCTCCACAGCCAGACGCTGGGAAACCCGGGCCACGCGGATGGCAATCTAGAACTAGGGAACAGAGAAACCCGAAAGGACAAAGAGTGGTCACAAGGTTCGAGCACTAAAATCTCTAGGTGAGACCTGCAGGGTCACTCTACTAAAGGTAATAGAAAAGTGATAGGAGTGCTATTCAGCCATAAGGCAATATTTCACTCATGTTCTAAAATTTACAAAGTGTTTCATAAACTGCAAAGCCGAAGATCTGGTGTGGTCCGTTTTTTAATGCTGCAACTACTTCTAGGCATGGTGGTTGGCACGTAGTCAGTACTGCGTATTTGTTTAATGAATCGATTAAATAATGATTTACACATGATATCGAGTCAAATATTTTCATCAGTTGGATCATATAATACCATACATGGCTGAACAAATTTCCGGTTAATTAGAATGCAATAAAAAATAGTACTAAAATGATACTGAATATAGTTTTTCATGATTCAGAGACATTTCACCATATCGTGATTCTATACAGTCATCATTATGATTATCATTTATCATTGTCATAAAAGCTCTATGACGCTGGTTAAAAGAGTTTTGCTAAATTTGTGCTTTAGAACAGTTTACCGTATAAACAGGAAGTTATTGTTCTCACATTCTCTCTCTGTAGGGAACATGGATATTACACAGTGTCATTTAACAAAAGTGGAAACTGAGGTCCAGGTTGGATAAATGACTTGCTCAAAGTTAAATGGTCACCGACAGACAAAGTTGGAGAAGTTAATTGGACTTTCATTCTACTGTGTGCACACTCTCTCTCAACTGCAGGCTTAAAGAGATAAAATATATGAGGGGTTTGCTAAGTTTAGTATTTTTCTGTTTGGAAAGGCAGGAATAAGAAGGGACACGATCAAAGTACAGAACACTTCGCAGTGTATTTTTAGGAAGATAATGTCTTTCAGTAATCATTGGAATTCATCAAGGATACACCTTAGAAAAGGAAGTATTATTTAATACATTAGGAAGTTTATGAAACTTGGGTCCTCAAGAGATAGTTCAGATGACAGTGTGAATGAGGTCAGAGAAGGTATATGGCTGTCAGTTTCAGAACGAGCTGTTGGGGAAATAAGCAATTTATTGTCATTGTTTAGGCCCAACCTTTGATACTGATTAGGAGGAAGGTAACCCTGCCGTCCTGCAGCTGCCTCTGGTGGCAAATCGGAAACAACGCGGTTCGTGGTCACTGCCGGCTGCTTCCGATGCGCGCGTGCATCACCTGCCCTCCTCCTAGTCACCTGCTGCTGAGTGAGCAGAGTGCCCCTCCGATCATGAGCTCACACCCGTGGGAACGTTGGGCACACAGGAGATGGCCATGAAATTAACGCGAGATGCCTGTCTGCATCTTCGTAGGGACACAAAGTCACAAGAGTCAGACGCGAAGTCACGTTATTGTTGTTGCTGGTGGGGGGGGGGAGCGATGTGCCCCAGGAGAAAGGCAGGAGAAACACAGGCGGGGGCCTGGGGACGGGCGAGGCTCCTTGGGGGACCAGGGTCCTGGGCCCTGAATCGGTGCGCGCTGGTCGCTGGACAGAACATCCCCAACAGTGAGAGCTCAGAAAGCCGTTTTCTGTTTTTTTAAAACTTAATCTTGATTGTATTTTTTTACATTACCTTTTAGTTCCCTTATATCCTCCCCGCCGCAGCAATCACCACACTGCTGTCCATGTCCGTGAGTCCTTTTTCCTTTTTGCTCAATCCCTCCACCCCCTAACTTCCTCCCCGCCACTACCTGTCACCCCTGCTCTCCATCTATGAGTCTGTCCCCATTTTCCTTTTCAGTTCAGTTTGTTCGTTAGATTCCACATATGAGTGAAACCAAACGGCATTTGTCGTTCTCTGACTGGCTTATTTCACTCAGTGTAAGGTTCGGTGATCCCACTTCTGGGAATATATCCGAAGGAGCCCAAAACACTGATTCAAAAGAACATAAGCACCCCTGTGTTCATTGTAGCATTATTTAAAATCGTCAAGATATAGAAGCAGCCCAAGTGTCCATCAACAGATGAGTGGATAAAACAACTATGGGGCATTTACACAATGGAATACTAAGCGGCTGTAAAAAGAAGAAAATTTTACCCTTTGTGACAGTATGGACGGACCTGGAAAGCCGTTTTCAAGTCGATGACCTCAACTGTCGCCACCCTGCCCCACCTGGCCTGCGTACACACACAGGTTATCAGCACATCTGACACGATCACTTGCTTCCTCTGCTGGCACATGTGGAGTCGCATCACACGCACATTTAACTTCGCCAAATTCAACACCATCTGCTCACCAACCACCGTTCCCTTCCCCCCCACAAGAGAAAAAGCCCTAGAGCAAGTGGGAAATGGCACCTGCGAGTGTTCTCCCATTGGTTCCGGTTCCCATGTGTCCCTGCAGGCTGTTACTGTCTTGCTTACTTGGGTTATTCTAAAGCTTGAAGATTGATATGCAAATTAGTGTTCCAAGACACACATGCCCATGCATGTACACACATGTACACACACATTCATTTTGATGCAATGTGGCCCCCAAAGGTAAGCCAGCCATTTCATCTGGTGTTCATGCTGTATTGACTAGTGACAAGAAGGGACACCAGCGGCTGGGCTTCGTATTTTAAAAAATGGTAAAATGGTCTCCCTAAGGACTTTTTAAGAGTAAATTTGATATACCTGATTTTCACCTGTGAGTTTACTTTGGTACCTAATCCCCACATAAGGTCCAACGCAACTGTCCCTATTCTTGTCCTTCAGATGACCTCCTTGAGATTATGTGGCACGTGATCGATCATGACAATGGTCACGCAGCTGAAGAATGCTCTGGTCTGAAGAGAGTGACCACGGGAAGAAGAACACACAGGTTCTGAAGTAACACCAGGATAATAGAAACCATCGGATTTGGATACCAAGTAAAACAGAAGGTAACCGTTTTTAACAAATGGAACTAGTTCAGGCCACTTTAGACTGAGGTGCCAAGACAATAGGTACCACATTCCAGGGTGAGGTTCCAGACCTTCCTGCAGGACTTGAAAGGCAGTTGTGAGAACCAGTTTTGCTGCCTTTAGTGGACTACCCACCTCCAGCCTAAAAATGAGATCTGAGGCCAAGAAAAGAGTTGGAGGTTAGGCTGCTGCCGGCTGTGTCTGTCGCCACCCAGCTCCCACCGGGCAGGCCTGAGAGATGCCCAACTCCTCACCACAGACAGGGTGTCCGCTAGAGTGTGCAGTGGTGGCCATCTGTGCCTGATGACATCTGAGAACTAGGGAGGGTGAGTGACTGAGGCTGCTGTGAGGGAGGAGTGTGGAAGAGCTGCGGTATTTGAGCTGGGATTTCTCAGGGGGGGAAAAAAAACCCAAAACCGGAGTGTTTCCCATGCACCGGATGTGAACCACTGCAAAGAGTGAACTGAAAATGGTTGTTGTTGGTTCTGTTTTACCCAGGCCTTGTCTAAGGGAGTTTGTTGGGCTGTGGAGAGGATCTTGGTAGAAAGATACCAGAAGTGTGGTGCTGAGTATCTAGGAACCAAGGAAGTGACAAACTAGCAAAAGATGCAACCCTCTGCGTCTAGGGAACTGTAGCCAAGAGATGCTTAGCAAGAACAAGGGATGTAGGAAGGGAAGGACCCCCAGGAAACCATGAGAAGGGCCTCAGAAGAGGTAGGAAGAGCTTCAGACACCCACCAAGACCAGAGAGTGCAGCGCCCGGTCCAGGGCTGTACTGGTCATGTAAGAACTTTCAGGCCACCTTACCTTTCCTCCATCCCCTAAACTGCAACCATATGGGGGGGGTCAATGTGGTTGGGATTAGGAATGAGGGGAAGGAAAGGAGGAGATGGCAGGTCCCTGTCTATCACTGTAGACGCCTTGTTTAAGGTAAGCCTCAGCTTGGGGAGAGAAATGTAGACTGAAATTGTAATGATTGTCTTAGACTGGAAACATGAATTGCTGAACTAGACTGACTTCATGTCCAGAAGCAACAGAAGGGCTTGTCTTTGCAGAGGGATGGGAAGGGTTGTGAGGTCTGTACTAGTTTCCATTCGAAGGAAAGCTAGCCCCACAACATTTGCACAGCGGGAGAAGAAATAAAGCTGTCCTATAATTATACCCTATGAGTCTTACTCTTACAACATACGTGTTATACTAGCAAAAGAAAAACCCTGAAGTGTCTATCCGAAAAGGCTGATTCTAATTCAGGTAGTAAACAAAGAAAATGGAAATGAATTTGATCAATTTACCTTCTCCCAAAAGTTTTTATAAATATACATATAAAAATAGGTTTTTACCTTCTTTGCTACTTCGGCTAGCAAAAGCGTCTTCCCAGTGCATGGTCCACCATATATAATAAGCGGGTTGATGTGGCCGGTTTTGCTTGGAAGAATGTACTTATGGACTATGTTTAGAGAGTCGCATTTGTACTCGTAGAAAGAGGCGTATGTTTTACATAATGATGAATGCTGGAGGATTTCGTCGTAGAGTGTATCAGTCTCAGTGTCAAAATTCTGTTGTACCGTTGCCTGAATTATATCAATCATGTCCTCATAAAATTGTTTACCGAGTCCTTCTATGTAATGATTTTCTATTTCCTGGGAATAGCCTAGTTTCATGTCACAATGCGTAACAGATGTGTATACTCTGAGATTAGATGATGCAACGATGGTAGGAATAAATTCATCCCTGAGTTTTATCAGCTTCTCTTGAGCTTCCGGGTCCCGAATAATCCTTGGCTCTGTTCCAGTGACATCCATGTATTTTCCCATCTCTGGGATTTTTACAAAACGCTCAATGTTAGCAATTTTCCTAATGTAGCAGACGCACTTCTTCAGGAACGCTGGCGTTTGCTTTCCTAGAGCGAAGTCAAATTCGTCCTCTATAGCTGGAAGAAAACAAGACGACGAGTTCATTTTCTGAAACAAAGAAGCAACACCTCATACTCCCAGTTCTTACTTCTCAAGTCCTAGTGGTGGATTATTTTGCTTAGAGTGTAGAGCAGAGTTCTCTATAGAATAATTTCCTAATTTCCTATTTGTGTTTTCTGGGGCAGCCCGGGACCCAGAACAATGGGTTTTAAATAAAATTCTTTAATTTCCCCGCTAGTTGGAGGGAGAGGTTGAACATAAGCATAAGAAAGCATACTGATTTTTCATTTAAGTTACTCCTTAGCTTTCCTCTCAGACTACCGGGGTCGGAGAGTGAAGAGCTGGGACCAGTAAGGGCCAGGAGAGAATGAGGAAGGGGACAAACGAGCAACCTGGCTGGCTGCTTCCCTGCCGGTCTCCCCTGTACGTGCAGCGTCACCATTTTGTTTGAGGTGCATCGCTGGGCGGCGGGGAGCAAAGCATGGGGAAAATGAGGGGCATCTGTAATAACATCAACAATTAAAAAAAAAGAAAAGAATCAAGGCTTACTGGGAATGTACTTAGTACAATGATTCTAAAGTAGATATGATATTGGGGGGATCACTTTGTAAAGTATATGGTTGTCTACCAGGGGTGTCCAACCTTTTGGAGTCTCTGGGTCACACATTAACTACATTGTGACACGTAATGACAAAAAATCTCATGATATTTTAAGTAAATTTATGATTTTGTGTTGGGCTGCATTCACAGCTGTCTTGGGCTGCATGCGGTCCGTGGGTTGCAGGTTGGACACCCCTGGACCGCTCTGCTGTACACCTGAAACTAATATAAAATAATATTGATTGTAAACTGTAATTAAAAAGTGAAATTACCAAAAAAAAAAAAGCTGTACCTAAGCGTGCCTAGCTGATGGTATGGACTTAATAATAATACCTGAATAAAGGAGTGATCACAGGTTAAGTCAACTCTATAAAGTTATTTTTAGAAGCAATGTGCATCCTCATGACTTTAGGGGACTTTTGTGAATAACTTCTGTTATTTACTTGACTATGACTATTATAAACTTCCCCCTCCTTACTAGAACACTACACAGTATTTATTTTCTCTTTGCATTTTTCTTACTATCCTAAAGCTGACCTGGTCACAGCACCTGGAAAAGACGACATTAGGAGGGGATGCCTAGCCCTGGCAACTGTCATTCATGAGACATCAGTCCCTCCACTATCCCTGAAACCGCTCAGTTTTGATGTTCACTGTAGGGTACCATTTTGAAGTCTAATTTATTTCTCGTCCTCTCTTGTGATTTAAAAAGGTAAAAATGGAAGTGTTGTGGAACTTACATTTAAATAAAAATAGTAGCTTTCCAGATTTTATCTAGTATTAATATTTTCAAGATTTCTGAAAACATAAAATGTACTACAGTTGACTGTTGAACAATATGGGTTTGAACTGTGTAGGTCTGCTCGTATGTGGATTTTTTTCAATAAATACAGAGAGTACTGTAAATGAATTTTCTCATCCTTATGATTTTATTAACATTTTCTTTTCTCTAGCTTTTTTGTAAGAATACAGTATATAACACATATAACAAAAAAGTATGTGATAGTATTTAAGTTTTGGGGGCATCAAGTTATACTTGATTTTTGACTGCATGGGGGGGTTGCACCTCAAACCCACACACATTGTTCAAGGCCTGCCGTACATTCATTTCAAAGAGTGGCTACTTCTCCAGCAATTTTTATTGTGCAGATACGGTCTTAAAGTGAGTTTGAAATGTAAAATAAATTGTTCTGAGCATGTATGTCTTCAAGGGATGTAACCCCAAGTGGAAAACAGACACTGGTAGTGGTTCATACTACATAGTATCAAAGTATTTATCTTCATAAATCTTCATGTGAACAGGGCTCTTTAGTGTGGAGAAAATTAGGAGAAAATGTCTGAACCCTTGAGCTGTATGAGTCTAAATGAGACGATGCTTTCCCCAAACTGGTGTCTTTTATCAAGAATAGGAAAGTTTTTGCCCTGGGCACTATTATTATTATTTTTTTTAACACAGCATGTTTTTAAAACAGGGTGGTCTTTCCTTTGATAAAGATGAAGAACCAGAGCCTCACAAATGGATCAAAAAGATTCCAAAGGAACAACGATGTTTGTTAATTTGTATACTCTAAAGATCGTACTTATTCCTGCCAATTTTAGTGTTTGCAGGAAGGCCTAATGAGTTTGTCAAAATTATTTATAATTTCTCTGAGTTGGAATACATATATCCAGGGAGAGTGGTACCTTGTGCCTTCTAGGTTTTCACAAATGCTTTGCGGCACCATTCACAAAACCAATCTGAAAACACAAGTACTCTTGCTGCTTCTTTAATAATTTACTAACCACTTTCAAAATAAATGCTGCCCTGCTGTCAGTAACGCTTTGTCATTCAGCTTGAAAGTCATCTCCTTATTGCCCACTCTACGTAAACCTCGACCCCTGTATCCTTCACCAGCTCCTGTTATCCTAACATAGCACTTATCCCTTCTGAAGTGATCTTTTTATTTATTTGATTACTTGCCTGTCATTTATTTTCCCTACCGAATAAGAAGTCCTGGGAGAGCAGAGACTTTGCCTTCCTATTCATTTTGTATCCCCAGTTCCCAGCACATAGCAGAAACTCAACAAATGTTTGCTGAGTGGGCGAGAGACTGAATGAATGAACAGTTCAGCTAAGAAACACTAGCGGAGTCTGGTCTATTATATCCAGCCTCCCCTGACTGCTTTCAAAAATCGCATTTCCTGGAGAACTCCACAAGGTAAGTAAAGAGCCTTATATCTATGAGTTAAAACAAAAGAATACTTGTCTCTCCAGGAGAGGGAAACATTTAGAAAAATTCAGTTTCTCCAAAGAGTAAATAAAATTCAATTAGCAGAACCATCAAAGGGAAGCAGTGAATGCATCTATTATTTATCTATTCCTTAGTGTACTGAGGATGTACAAAAATTACCTGAGAACAGGTACCTCTTAGCTTGGCTGTGTTTCATTTTCCCCTTTTCATGCAACAGTTTTACTGCAGCCTTAAATATCTTTTTGATCTCATCTGATATCTCTTGCCAGGTCTTCCCATTCTCAGCATTGGCAGACGGCTGCATCTACGGAAATGTGAAAGCGAGATGTTCATCTTTAAATCATCAAAGAAAAACTTTGATGATTTTTAAGAGCAAAAAGGCTGTGATATTTAAGAGCAAAAGAACTATTGTGATTTGAAGGTCTGTTATGCACCAATACTATGATAGGGGCTTAACAGACAATATCCCACTTAATACTCCCACTAATCCTAAAAGTTAGAAATTATTTTCATGTTATATATGAACTTACCCAAGTTACACAAGGGTGTGAATCCAAACAGGATTTGTTTGCTGGGCTTTCTTATACCATGTATTTCCCTCTTGATTTCTGATACAAATGTCATGACAAAATCGTCTCTTTAATATTTTCTACAGAGGAGGGAAAGTTTTAAAGGGGAGGTACTCACATGTTACTATTTAATTGTTTTTTGTTATTTCTTCTTCATTTGTTTTTATGATCTCTAGGAAATAAAGTAGGAGGCTTGCCAACCAAGAAAGTAACATTTATAGTCTTGATGATAATCTTACTCATACATTCACATTTTTTTTTGTCTAAAGAGTATATTTTAATGCAGTTTTCATAAAACCTGGAACACTTTCCCAAAATGGAAAGCAAAGGTAAAGATTATAGGCATTTTATGTTGTATCCGCGACATGGTTCAATGAAATGTGATTTTGCAGGAACTGCAAAGAGTGAGCTCTCAGTCAGATTTTGAAGCACAGAGTGTATGGCTCAAGCACACATCAGGTGATCCCGCCTTTTATGCTTCTTCACGGCTCCGCCAACCACACTTTCTCTCGATTTGCCCTTAGATGAGTCTTAGTGGATCTGTGCAGACCACTCCCCAGCTCCAGGGAGGCTGCTCAACACATATCAGTATTCTCTGTGTTCCCCTCATCTTTTCAAAGCCATTAACAGATTCCCCTTCCTGCTCCTCCTAAGTGTTTAAAAATGTTTTATGTCTATTATCAATTGACAATAATAATGAAATGTAACAAACCTAAAATTTGGATGGATGACAGGTTAGATATTTTAAGAGGCATGTTACACAATGTATGTAATCACTTCAGGCAAACATTTTAAGTGGATGACTTAATACTATTTTTGTAGAAAATTAAATGAACAGTAAGAATCAGAAATTTTCCCAGTCATACAATTCAAAAGTAATGCAGCTGAAAATTGGAATATTAGTTTGACACACATGCACAAAACATACATTCATTTATTTAACAACTATTTATGCAGAAGTATCATGTGGGGTTTAGAGAATAATTTAAATTTCCCTAGAGTATCTTAGAATCAAATGAAGACTGAACAAATGAGCGAGTGCTCCCGAACCACTGTGTGAACCTGGTTTCTGGAGGGATCATGTGTTTCAGTAGCTACATTTACTAGCTATTACATTTACTCTTGGCACATTCAGCCGGGGAATGGTTTGGGTCTACCCCAATATTCCTCTCAACAGAAGCAATATACTTGCAGATAGTTACTTTGAAAAATGCACGTGAGGGGGAAAAAGAAAAATCAAGGGTTCTAATGTGATTTCATATTTCATGGAGAAAATGCTGTATGTTAATTATCAGAACGGCAAATATACCATATTTTGTTGTGTTTAATGTGCACCCATGTTTCCGGCCCAAACTTTCAGGAAAAAACTTTTAATTTTTTAATTAATTAATTAATTAATATTTAGATACTTGTTTTTTGTATTATAAAGGAATTTTAGCATTTATTTTAGAACTTATTGTGGTATAAAAAATTTTATGTAACAAATAATTAGAAAACACAAGAAGAGATATGAGGTATTTCAGGCACTAACCCTGTATAAAGTGCATCCTTATTTTTCCCTCAAAAATTTGGACAAAAAGTGCGCATAATACACGGCAAAATATGGGTACAAGGTTCTTAAAGGAGGAACTACTGCTCACCCAGGGCTGTCTTCCTAGAGCTGCCTGGGACTAAATGTATCAAGGCTTGTTCTGTTAGAAGAGGGATGGAATCTATGGCTTCTTTTCAATCCCCCTAAATTATCTATGCAGTGAATAGGGCCACCCATTTTCTCTTCCTCCTTCATTCAGTTTCAGGGGACACACAGTAGATACATTTAGGAACCAAGTTGGAGAGGGGCAGCAACCTTTCCATCACAGTCATGCATGAATCAACTTGACTCCAAGATTCTACATAAAATTTAAGAATATAAAGTAACTATATATGAATGTCTCTTTAACATACATAGAAGAAAAAATATTAACTTAAAAAATAAACTATAAAAAATAGGTAGATTTCAAAAGACCATCCCACCAAACAAAAATACTTTTCATAAATTAAAAGAACAGCTCTCAAACTTGAAAACTCAATGTATGGATAGAGTAAAGACAGCTGAAGAAAAAATTCATGAACTGGAAAATCTAAAACAACCCTCTGGAAAGAAGCACAGAGAGATAAGGAAATTGATAATGTGAAAGAGGATTAAGAGATAGGGAAGATGGACTGAGATGATCGAATGTGCATTTAATTAAAGAGCAAAAAGGAAAGAATGGAGAAAATAGAGGAGCGATTATTTGATGAGTTGATGTCTGAGAATTTTCCACAACTGAGAGAATACATGTATTTACAAATATAAGAAGCATGACATATATTAACCAGAACAGACATTGTGCAAAACGGGGGGAAAAAGAATATCTTAGGAAGAAACACTGAGAAGAGTTTGTCTCTAGTAGACCTTCATTAGTGGTACTTCCAAAAGATGTCCTTCAGGAAGAAGGAAATGATCCCAGAAGGAAGGTCTGAGGTGCTACAAAGAAAGGCGAGTCACAAATCGGAAGGTTTCTTGCCTTTGGATTTTGTTGTTAAAGGAAATTTAGGGCCCTGGGCAGAATAACTTTAAGTCTACCACCCCTGGATGACATAAACAGGTTACAGTCATGGACAGATGCAAACTTTGCAGAGAAAGGTAACTTACTGCGTCCTTATTGCTTTTCCGCATTTCTGATTTGGGTCTGAGGTAATAAGCTGCTGGCACTGAGTTCTCGTCTCGACAGTACCACTCTTCCAGTAGCTGAGTCTCCAGCTTGGCCTCTACGGCAGCATCCAAAATCATCTCGAACTCTGAGGCTTCCACTTCTCCGGGGATTCGGATGTTCCCGTATTTTTCCCCTAATAGTCCCTGTGTATCAACAAGGAAGTTCAGTTTAGTGTATCACCAGGAAAGCTCATTTTAGCATTCATGTCATGTGGTCACTCAGTAAATACTAATAAATACCTTGTGCCATCAGCTTCCTCTTTTAATGACAGTGGATCCTTTTTGCCCCCCATGGACTATTTTATAAGTAAAGTTAGATCAACTGTATTGTAATTATAATAACTTCTTTACATACTGAGAAATTAGATTGCAGATCACATTAGACAGATTCAAAATACAGAAATTTGTAGCAAATTTATTTTCCCAAAGTTCATGTAATACAACAAAGGTTCTACTCTTGAGATATTTTTGGTTTGTGTCACAGAAAAATGACATGCTGGACCCTATGAAATATCAAACATGTAAACTCTCAAACAAAAGAAATGCTTTTAACAGAGTTAATAGTATGTTTTTTAAGCCCCAGATTTAGCCAGCTACAAAGGAAAAAAGGTATGAAATCATGGAATGTGATGTTACTATCAACTCCACCATTAACTGAAAACATTCAAAACATGAACAAGATACCATTTTCTCCCTATTAAACTGTCATAGAAAAACACGTGCAGTGTTATGTGAAGGCGTGAGGAAATACCCACATAGCGCTGATGGGTGGGTCCACTGGTCCGATATTTCTTTGAAGGGTATTCTGGCAATAGGTATCAAAAGCTTTAAAAATATATATAACTTTTGAGTCGATAATTATTTTGGGGGGGATTTGTCTTTAGAAAATAATTAAAGATGTACATAAAGACCTAACAGTTTACGCTGACCCTGTTTTAACAGTAAAGAGCTGGTATAACAACCTAAGTGCCCAGCAAAGGGAATCACTGAAATATTTCATGGTATCTTTATTTAGAGGACGTACCAAATTATGCTCTAGAGCTGTATTGACATAGAAGGATGTGTATAATATGCTATTAAGTGAAAAGATAAGTTACAAACAACTTATAAGGTGATTCCAATGTTTCATATATATATTCTCGTATACGTTATTATGTATGTGTATACACAACACACATATACACGTATGAGAGCTTTTTAAGAACACACAGCAAAGTTAATAGCTATATTTAAGTAGGTGGTTTTAAATTTACTTAGGCTGTTTTATGAACTTATTGCTTTGTTAGTAAGAAATGTTTTTTGGGTTTTTTTGGGCAATTCTTATGTATTATTTTGTGGTGAGGAAAACAGAAGGTATTACAAATTTTAGCTCTGGCTGGTGTAGCTCAGTGGATTGAACACTGGCTGCGAACCAAAACGTTGCTGGTTTGATTCCCCGTCAGGGCGCATGCCTTGGTTGCGGGCCGGGTCCCCTGCTGGGTGCATGGAAGAGGCAGCCCATTGATGTTTCTCCCCATCTCTTCCTCCCTCCCTTCCTCTCTCTCTAAAAAACAAATAAAATCTTTAAAAAATTTTAAACTCAGTGACATGCTGTCTGTCCTCTGGTATTTCTTATGTTTGAGAGTTTATATGTTTGATATTTCATAGACTCAAGCATGTCATTTTTCTGTGTCATAAATAAACCAAAAAAATCTCAAGAGTAGAACGACTTTTGTTGAATTATGTAAACCCTGGGAAAATAAATTTGCTTAATAGCACTTGGTATTTCAATTAATCTTCAGTGACATATGTAGTAGAAACAAGGAAGGAACACAGAAGAACTCGAGCATGAATCTATGCCATGAAGAGCAAGTCTGTCTGCTTTATAGTATCTACAGGAAGATTTCTGTTCAGTTTGTGGGCACCTTCAGCCTTCCTCCTGCTGAAAGCACCTGTATCGTGAACTTCAAGCCTTGTTTATTCAAGGAATGTGATGGGAACGTGACTCACAGTTTGGCTTCCTTGTGCGCTTCTCCTTACTGCCTGTGCCTGCCACGCCCACAGTCCTGGGTACGTCTGGGTCCCAGATGAATTCATGACCTAAACGCTACTACAAGGCAGCAAAGCCCTTTCGGGCAGAAGCCAGAGGTGACTATGCCCAGCACATAAAAATATTTAAAAATTTTGTCGAATGAGAAATCTAGACAGAGAAAGAAGTCATTAGACTTTGCTCTATTCTTATTTGAAGTTTTTCTTGTATTCACAGGTGAAGTAACAACTTGGGAAGGTATCATTTTCCAGTTTTTTTTCCCCTCACTTGAGGACATTACTTTTAGAGAGAAGGGGGGGAGGGGGGGGGGAGAAATGTGAGAAAGAAACATCTATTGGTTGCCTTCTTGTATGCACCCCAACTGGGGAACTAAACCCACAACCTGGGTATGTACCCTGACTGGGATTCAAACCCATGACCCATCAGTCTAGGGGATGTTCCAACAAACTGAACTACACTGTCCAGGGCTGGGGAGGTACCAGTTTTGTTAGCAACCCTCATTGTAGCCCGTAGTGTTTTAACAGGTGCTGTCTAAACACATTTCTGGTTGGGCCATGACCTCTCTATTTCCTTGGAATGTAATCCATCCCATCTAACTGGTTCACTGAAGGTGACTGTGGCCAACTGAACTCGCTGTTTCATGTCTCCTCCGTAGGAACCCCCATGACCAGGAAGAAGGGGAGCACAACCTGATTGTTCTCTTTCACTGCAGAAATCCTTCTGGAAGGGACTTGAATGGGGGAGCTCCTCACCGTTGGTCTCCATTATTCCAGCATGGTAAGGGAGGGCTTATAGGTATTTTGAGATAAGGGTGTTCTAAATCTTAATTCAATGTATCAGCCTGAAGGTCAATTAAAAACATTTTTATTTTTAATCTGTTTGGGGCTGTTTAATTTATTTGGGGCTAGTCTTGACAAAAAGTTGTATGCAACAAAAGTAACGTTCATTTGAGTCATTTCTCACCTTAAACAGTTCCTCTTCTAAAATCTTTTTTCTTAAACTTGTGTATATGAGCCTGCACAACTTCTCCTTCTGCCACAAATACAGAAGGAGATGGTCTTATAGGGTAGCCACCTAGTGACTGTCCTATTACCCATGACTAACTCTGGAAAGGAGAGTCGACATCCTCAGTCAGGGTTGACTATCCCAGGGAGTGAGGTATCAGTGCTGGGATAAGCCATCCAGCAAAGCCACATGGGCAGAGTAGGGAAAAAGACGACTTCTAAGCAGTGGCCAGAGGTGGAATCCAAAAAGGCACACAGGTGGGCCTTGGCCACGGCTGGAGGACCTGGTGGATAGGCAGAACATTACCTATGGGGTTTAGTAATGGACAGTTCTCCATTTAGCAGCCTGTGGGGCCCAGGAACGTCATGGACTCAGCTACCAAGACCCAAGGCTGGATTTTGGACATGACGTGGAAACGAGGGCAAAACAGTGACGAGTCGAGTAAGATCACGTCCCAGGGCAGGAGCATCCTCACGGCACTAGTAGTTTACGAACTGTTGCTTCTTCGTCTTCTCTCTGCTCTAAGTGGTCCCAGAGTTGAGGGCAGAGGCAAGTCTACGGATCAGTTTCTAAAGTATGCTCCCTGGATTACCTGCACCCGGATGACTCGGGGGGTTAAAATATAGGTTACTAGACCCCTTTTTAGACTTAAAGGACACTGTGGTTCGGGAGCCTAGGACTCTGGGATTTAGAATGAGGTTATGAATGGCTCTAGAGTCAGGGAACCACTGCTCTGGAGGGGCAATGCATATGCGGTCTCAGGAGTAGTGGTCAGCAAGCACTGAAGGGCAGGACGGGGAACACAGCAGGTCGCTGGAAGATCGAAGGCTACTTAAAAATAAGTTACTTGAATGGAACAGCTGGCAGCCAGTATTATTAGTTATTTGATCAATATAGCAAGGCAAAATGTTCCTCAGAGATTACCAAAGAAGAAAAAATACGTTCATCCAATTCAAATGACAAATATATATCGAGCACCTCCTATGTATTACAAAGCGGTGATACAGAACTCCAGAAAAGTAATACGGTGCTACAGGCTTAAGGTTACGTATTGGATTGTTCTCCCCAAGCCTTCTCCCTTTTCTCTATCGATTCTTTCTTTAGGGGGAATGCTCATAAATCATGAGGCTGTAACTTTTCAGGCATCTAAGACAGGCGCCTGCCTCGGTCTTATCTTGCTATTTGAGAAAGAACAAGAAGAGAAATAGCAAAAGAGAAGTTTGCTGCTACATTTTCCAGGAAGACTTTTCTGGGCTCCGTGTGCTTACAGCTCTAGGGTAACAAACGAAGCATGCCTATATTTAACAGGGCCAGGGAGAGTCAGTCCAGCTCCGTGACAGAGTCCAGTTCACATGGCCAATGACTCAGGGCAGGAGCAGAGATACGGGACCAAGTCCAGGAGGCTAGAAGCAAGAGTGCAGGTGGCAAGATGCAGTCCAGTCTTGGTTTCCTAAACTGCCTGTTTCTTAGTTCTGCAGCTGTGGGGAGTAGGCATGGATGACTTTGGGGCAGCCACAGAAACTATGAACAAGAAGGCATCCTTCTCTGCTCACTGGCAATGGGACATTCAATTCCACCAGGAGAGAACAGGATTTTCCACGTCCTTCTGACCTCAACGTTCAAGAAGTTCATTTTTTGCTGTTGACCCAACTTTGTCAGTTTGTAGGGGAAATTTGGTTGGAGAGCTGAAGGACTACACTGGGTTTTACACTTAGGTCCTGGATCAATCTGCCTGTATGACCCTGTGTGGAAGAAATGCATGTGTCTGAAATAATTTTTAACTTTTTATTGAGTGGTTTAAACACTCTGTCGATACATCTGAACATAAACATATGGGATTTCACCTGTCTGTAGAAATCCATAATTACCTCTCCTACCCACCTGGTCAAGTGGGAAAACAGTTAAATCGTCCCATTCTTAAACACTGAAGGTACATCATATTAGGTAGGTAAAAAGCAATAATCCAGCTGTGTCCTCAAATATAATATGGGAGTTAAGTCCAAATGAATAAAGAAAATTTTCTAACGTTCTAAACTGTAGTGTCTGCATGTAAAATTCTAGCATAAGAAATGCTTCCAAATGCCGTGGACGTACAGAGGGGTGGCAGCTGATCAACATTATAAATGTACTAAATGCCACTGGATTGCTTACCTTAAAATGGTTAATTTTGTCATATGAGTTTCACTTCAATTTAAAAACTGGAATATTTTATGAACTATTGACATCATTCATTATAACTGGGAACTTAAATGTAAAAGGACTCTAGTTTGTGTATTTTCCTTTCCTTCTTTATATGTTGATGGATACATCTAAGCCACTGCCTTCAAAGCCTTAGAGAAAACATTTTCTAACCCCTCAATTGATCTCTCTTTTCCATTCAGCAAACAGTGACTCCCCCAGCCCCCACGCTGCCCTTTTTGTGCAGTTAGTTCTGCCTGAACTTGCAATCTGAGACTCTTTGGGGTCTGAGCCTCAAGGTATGCAGCTTTTATTGTAGCAAACAGAATAGAAGGATTGAAGTGTTCTCCACTGTCTTGGTGACCTCAGAATGTCCTTCCCTTTACCCTGTGGTGGCCTGTCAGGAAAGAGGTGAGGGAAGAGCCTTTTTGGGGTTATGGATGCCCTTCTTTGCAGAGAGGTGGGCAAGTGCTCCCATGAGGGCAGTTGGAAGGGAAAGGAGAAATCTCCCCGCCCCTCAACTGATGCTATAATAAGCTGAAGTACATACTCTTTAGAAAATGCCCTAATCCTCCTAACCCAGTCACTGAAGTAAGGCAGGAAGGCCTATTCCTTCCGTTCTATAAGCTCTCCTTTTTTATTTAAAATAAAATCCACATTTACATATAAAATTTTCCTCATATATAATCTCACTTAATGTTCAGGATTTTGTGAAGTAGTGTAAATTGCAGAAGGGGACATGAAAGCTCATAGATATCAGCTGGCTTGCCCAAGATCACTTCTCTAAGAAGCCACAGTATCACCAACACTTAAATACAGGTGTTTAATTCAAACGCTTCTCGCTCTGCTCCCTTCTGAGAGTGACTTCAGATGCCTCATTCGCTTGTGATGGGTCTCATAGGCAGGGCCCTTGGAGGGCCACCACATGTGGCCACGCAGTCTGAGCACTGCACACCCCCACACGCTTTGTTCACATGGAATACAGCATGTTCACTGCTATGGCTTTGGGTGGTGGCATTCCTTTTATCTGATGTGTTGTTGGGTGGAGGGACAAAGATGGTTGTGATGTATTCCCTCGAGCTCAGAGCCAGTCTTCCTACTCAGAGCTCTGCCGTGGAGTAATTCCAGCCAAACCACACCAAACAGCTGCACCTGCCTCACAATGTTCTTTTCTCAGTATTTTTCAAAGTCACCAGTCACCTTCATAACTGATAAATTTTTAAATAGAAACAATCTAAGGTCATTTAGAAGTGAACTGCAACTCGATTACTCAAACGTTATTTCACGTGTGACAAGATGCAAGAGTAAACGGAGAAAAGGGGACGTGGTGGTTAATTTTATGTGTTAACCTGATGACCATGGGGTGAACGCGCTGAAATCTGGCCGAACATTATCGCCGGGTGCGCCTGTGTGGTGTCTGCGGATGCGATGAGCATCCAGAATCAGCAAGCTGAGTGAGGCAGATGGCCTTGCTCAGTGCGGGCCGACACCATCCAATCCACCGTGGACCGGAGCACAACAAAAAGGCGGCGGAGGGAGAATGCGCCCTCTCCGCCTGACTGCGTGAGCTGGGACACGGGTCCCCTGCCCTCAGCCTGGGACTCCCACCACTGGCACTGCTGGGTCTCCGGCCTTTGGACTCAGACTGGGACAACAGCACCAACTTGCCTGGGTTTCCAGATACAAAGGGCTGATCATGGGACTTCTCAGCCAATTCTTTAGAATAAATCTTTATATCTACATATCCTTTGTGTGCATGTGTGTGTATATATATATAAGTATATATGTATGTAGCCTTTATATATAAACATAACATATATACATACATGTATATAATCTTAATTGTGTACATGTGTATATATCCGTTTATGGACATATCTCCTATTGGTTCTGTTCCTCTAGAGAATTGTGGCTCATATAGATGGTGATATGGAAGTAAATTGGGAAATAATGACAAGTGACTGAAACATTATCTGTTAGAACTAGATAAGGTCCACAATAAAGATGATCTGATAAGCTATTTAAAAAAGGTCATGTCTTTGGTACCAACAGACATAAGGGTAATATCTTTAGAAAACTGTTCATCTTTCAAGCACTAGAAATACACTCTTGCTTACAGGGTTGCCAAGAATGGATGTTAGCAGACATACTTAATATACAAAGTTTAGTATTTTTCATTTCAATGCATGCAATTATTGAGCTACCCATGATGAAATTCACAGGGTATAAAGATCAGATATTTACTGGTGTCTGTCTGTGGGCAAAAAAATATCCATTTTCCACAATTTGTACATAGTGAGCCTGTGTTTCACATGCCATAAAAATGAGATTCCAAAATAGGTTATATAGACACAGACAGATATACATTCATTCACACCAATAATCAACTAATAAATAAAGGCTATTTTGAGGTTAGGGAAATGCAAGGTGTTAGGAATAACCTTGGCAAATCACTTCACCTCTGATTCTCAGCTTTCATGTCTGTGAAGGGAGATATTACTTTAGCCTCGTATATTTATCTGGCCACATATCTACCCTGACTTATTGTGAGGAATAAGTAGTTACTCTAGGCGAAAGCACTTTGTGAAAGGTGAAACACTTGGCAAGATACAAGGCCCCGCTACTTTACTGAAACATAATTTATAGAGAAACTCAGCATACTCAACCATACATACATATAACAGAAATAAATGCGGAGAAGTACTGCTGGATAGACAGGCAAGGGAATGAAATATCCCTTGATCGAAAAGAGAGAAGGAGAAGATAGAAAAGAGGTAAAGAATGCGTAGGTAGTTGCTTACAGGTGGTACAAAGGTGATAAAATGTGTGGTCAGATAAGGACAAACTCCACTCACTCTCCATGGGTGGGGAAAAAACTTAAAAGAATTGTGTCTGGCTAACTGCAGTAGCTAGCTGCAATGACAGCAACAGATGCATGGCGTGAACCTTTAAAGAGAACACAGGCGGTGCTTTAGGGACAGCTGACAACCCACATGTGAAACGGAAGTTTTAAAAAATGAAGCAATTTGTATTAATGGTGAGTTCATAACCATGAGTGCAGGAATCAAGTTATTTAAATTCAAGACCAGCATTAGCATGACCTGAATTGTGTCCTCCTCCAGAATTTACATCGTGAAGCCCTAAGTCCTCCAAGTGACGGTCCAAAAGACCAGTCCTTTAAGGAAGTGATTGAGGTTAAGGGAGGTCATAAGGGAGGAGCCTTGGTCTCCTAGGACTGGTGCCCTTACATGAGGAGAAGACGAGCGACGCCAGGCCTGTTTCTGCCAAGTGAGAGCAGTGAGAAGGCAGCTGCCTGCGAGGCGGGCAGAGGCTCCTCACCAGTACCTGGCCGTGCCGCCTCCCTGGCCTCGGACTTCTAGACTCCAGAACTGCGAGGACATACATTTCTGTTGTTGCAGCCACATATTCTGTTGGGTTGACCAAAAAGTCCATTACCTTTTTCTTGTAAAATAAAAGGCACATTTTTTCATTTTCACTGATAACTTTATTGATTTGGGTATTTTGAATATGTCGGCTCTCTCCCACTATTGGCTTCTAGTGGGTAGAGGCCGGGGTCCTGCTGAACATCTTTCGACGCTTAAGACAGCCCCACAGCAAAGAATTATTTGGCCAAAATGTCAGTAGTACCAAGGAACTTCGCAAACCACTTTTGACACGTTCAACCCATCACAGCATGTTCTCCATACCCTGCACCAATCTTCTTCTGCATTTGAGTTGCGTTTTCACCTTTCTTGAAATAATAAAGCATAATATGCCAAAAATGTTGTGCATCTTCTTCCATCTTCAATATTAAAATAGCGGCACAAAAATTCACCAATTTTGATTTTTTTTTTTAACGCACACTGACATGACAGTTGCCATGATATGATCCAACAAAATTGTTTTGAATGAAGCGTGGCAATTTTTAACTTAAATCCTTGTCTTATTCTATAAGAGGCTTTTACTAGTGTTAATATGAACATGAAAACTGAGTGTAAAACTGTCCAACATAATTACTGATTCACATAATGTGTGGTGAAGAATTCTGTTCAAATTCCTATTTTCCTAATTCTGAGAAACTAAAAAAATGGCGAACATACAAAGCATAAAATAAACAACTATGTCCCCACATCCCAGCCTGACAACACAACATTTGGTCTTGTTTTCAAAGTGATTTTTTAAAAAAGTAATAATTTTTAAAACCAGTTTTAGACTTACAGAAAAATTAAGCAGAGAGTACGGGAAGTTCCCATTTACTACCCCTCCTCTGACATTTCCCCTATTTTTAACATCTTACATTGGTAATGAATATTCGTTACAATTATTGGACCAATACTGGTCCATCTTTATGAGCTACATCCTATAGTTTATTCAGATCGCCACAGTTTGTCCTTAATGCCCTCCTCCTGTTCTAGGATGCCACCCAGGGCCCTACATTACACTTCACTGTCATTCTTCCTTAGTGTACTCTTAGCCAGGACATTTTCTCAGGTTTTCTTTGTTTTTGATGACTTTCACCATTTTTGTGTTTTGTAGGATGCCCCCCACTGGAATTTGCCTGATATTTATCTCATTATGATACTGGAGTTAATGGGTTTTTTGGAGGGAGGAAGATCATAAAGGTAAAGTGCATTTTCATCATGTCAAGGGTACTTAATGTCAGCAGAACTTAAGAGTTTTGATATTGACCTTGGTTACCTGGCTCAGGTAGAGTTTGTTGCATTTCTCCACTGTAAAGCTACTCCCCCACCCCCTCCACACTTTCATGCTGTACTCATTAGAAGGAAGTCACTATGCCCAGCCTATGCATACTTCAGGGGTGGGAGTCGGGCTCTCCTCCTTTAGGGTGGTGTACTTGCATAATCTGGAATTATTTTGCACCGGAGATTTGTCTCTTCTTCCCTCATTTATTAATTCATTCAATCACTTATATCAGTAGTTGCTCATGAATATGTATTTTATATTTTGGGTTATGATCCAATGCTAGTTTATTTTGTTGCTCAAATTATTTCCACTTTGGTGGCATTTTTTAAAAAAGAACTGCTTACTTTCTGCCACTACAAGATGCTCCAGGTTCTCCTTGTGTGCTTCCTGCTCCAGCTCCAGAATCACTGATTTCCCCAAGGAACCCTTCCTTGTTACTTTTCCTGGAGAGCGGTAACAAGACCTGGGTGCTAGATGTGTTTGTTGCCACTCCAGTGTCATTTCTTTTAGGCCTTCTTAGCTGACAGGACAAAGAATTGTATGTGCAAATACTAACCTGTGTGCAAATACACATACCTATAAATATTTCTGTAGGTAACCACTTGTGCTCTATGTTATTATTCTTACACTTAATCTCTCCTAAGTTAAACATGAGCTCTCTATAAACTCCATCAAGTGTCTCCACCTCTAACCCATCACCACGCGGATGGCGCAGTCTAGCCTCTTCTGGCTGATCAGTACATCTCGACTCCAGCTGTGAGAAACCTGGGTCCCGCCCTCGGCTGTTCATTTTGATTGTTCGGTTACTGAACGCATATAGAGCAGTATCAGAATTATCAGCCTCCGCCTTGTGGGAGATTATTTTATTGACAAGAATACTGTTCTTAAGCACAGTGCCTTTTGTCTTTAGTCTTACAGGTTCCATTACTTTTCAACATAGAGTTTTTAAATAAAATAAACAAAACATCGGATTAAGTTGGATTCCCCTCTGACCTGCAAACCCAGGCCGATTCCCCTCTTTTCCTTCCCAAAGTGCACCTAATAACTTTGCTACATACCTTTTCAGTCTACTTTTATATTTTATATATACTGATATGCATATATAAGCATTTTATTTTAAAATTTACACAAAGTATATATGGGACATATTCCACACTTTTATTTTTTCATTCTTATATTTTTATGATGACTCTGTTGATAAATTTAGATTTGGTTTATTCCTTTGCATAGTTATAATATCCCACCAAAGAATATTCTACATTTTCTTCACCATTTTTGTTACTGATATTTAGATTCTTCCAATTTCTTTTTTGCTTTTAAAACTAATGCCATACAAAATATACTATCCTTGATCCAGCAAATACTGAGGGCATTATGTTAGTGGAAATGGCGTTAATGTATATTGAACATGTAAAAGGTCTCACACTCGGGCCTGATTTCTAACTCCACACTTAAAATACAGGTTCCAGTCCTGTTTTCGTGCCTGCAGAGCCTGGTTCTTGCAGCCCCGGTCCAGCTGGCTGGGCCCCCCTCCAGGCTGGGATACACTGCGCAATGCCGGGCCCCTGCAGGCTCCCACTTCTCATCCTGCTGCCTGGCAGGGTCAGCCCTGGTCAGTGCGGCTCGGGGTTCTTTCAAAGCGGCTTGTGTGTGCGCAGATCCTGCTGAGACCTTTCGGCGCTGCTTAGAAAGCCTTACAAAGAAAGCTGAGCTGCGCATGCGTACTGCCTGTCCACAGTTGGAAGAAAAGTTTCTTCTTTGGAACTGGGGACGGAGCAGACAGGCCTGGCATGTGCACGGTGGGCCTGGGATCTGGACGGAAGGAAAGCTGGCTCGTTAAGTGTTACTGTCTAAACGACGACAGCAGCA
>PVJD01012423.1:0-39860 GCA_004026545.1 Mormoops blainvillei | reverse complement strand
AACTGAAGCCATCCCAGGAGCTGTTATCAAAGACAATGGAGACTAAGCATCATTCAGGCGAGTGTTAAGGTAAAGAATCTGATTTAGTGTCCAGGTCCCAGAAATAAAAAATCAAGTTCATGAGGGAAAAAAACCTTAAAATTGATGTTTATATACACAATCTGATTAAGTGGCATAACATAGTAGAAAGAGAATAGGATGTGGTGTCAAATAACAACAATAGTAATAATAATAATAGCTCACATATACTGAGGAGATATACCTCAGTACAAGAGGTACAAGAGGTTTTACATTTATTGTATCATTTAATCCTCTCAACGATTCAACCTGTAAAGTAGAAATAATAATAGTTATTTCTGTTTTATAGGTATGAAAACTTAAGCTAAAAAAAAAGCTCGGCCTGCCACATAAGACTGAGACTGACAGGACGCTCTTCTTCCCCAACTGAAGGAGTGCCAAGGTCTTTACCAGGGTGACAAATAAATGACACGCGTATCATCACTCACTCAGCCAACTAATTAATGCAGAAACTGACATACGCAACCAAGCTGGCCGTCTGGTTCCAGAGTGTCACTCCCAACCACAGCACTATAGAAGACCTAGGTTCAAGTCCTGACTCCACCTAGGTTTATAATCTTGTGAAAGTCGCCCAAGCCATAGCTGGTCCTGAATCATGTCCGTGGCTTCTCCTTTCCTGGCTTTTTGCCATAAGCTACAGATGGCACCCTTTTGCAGACAGCAGTAGCCCTGGGTTTCAGCAGTCATGAAGAGGAAGGAAAGATCTCGGTAAACGCAGGATTACCCTGTGGTTGTTAGATATTGAGGTGATTGCTTGTTAACACAGGATAAAGTGGTGGCTGTCGATTCTGACTGCAGATTATATTTACCAAGGGGGCTTTTTAAAATTACCAGTACCCAGCCCCACTCCCAGACCAATTAAATCAGAACTTCTAGGAATAGAGTCTAGGCATTAGAATTTTATTATAGTTCCCTGTAAGATTCTATAGGATCTAGTGTTGAGAGCTGCTGAGCTGAATTATGGGAGAAATCTATAGTTGAGTATAAGGGTTTGATAGAGGCCAAATAACCTGAATATTGAAGTAAACACTTCAAAACAATGCTTCCCCATATACTATACTCTACTTCTGCTTATTTCAAAAATCCTAACTCCAAGATGAAATACATTAGTATATTCTTCATAAATTTACAATGTATGTGTACATGTATATGTGTGTGTGTATGTATACATATATATACACAAACACATATATAATAAGTATGCCTGTGTGAGTACATTATTTTTACATTACTATAGTTCATTAGTATAGTTTTACATTACTATGTTCTATGTATCAGGTTTTTAGATAAAATTAACATCAAAATATCAGTAGTACCTCCATTCTACCACCATACACACACACACACACACACACACACACACACCCCCTCATGCTAGTGCTCTGTTAGGCTGGAGTCTCACCTTTGAACCTTTCTAAGATTGAAGAATATAAGTAGTTATTTGAGCTGCTGACAAATGAAAATGTCTTGACTCTAGTTTTAGTCACCAACCTGAACGAAGGAAATAAATGCCTTAAACTCTACTGGTTTCCTATTATCATTTAAATTGGAACATCTTAATTTTTATAGCAACTTCTCCTGGATTTTTATATAAGCATGTGTTTAATAGTTTTTCATGTGTCACACAAAGAATTTAATGTACACAACAGAAAGAAAAAAAGGCAATATTACTGAGATATTTAAAATAAATTGAACATTCTTTCTACATTTTTCTGGATGACTTACCTCCATAAATTACACTATGCCATTTGTTTTCCCCAACTGTTTCTATATGGTACAATAATTACATGCTTCATTGATTTCAAAAGGGTTATTGAAAGGTTAGGTGAACAGAGCAAATATAAGGAAATGTAAAGGAAAAGCTGCAGTTTGGTCTCTATTGGTACATAAATAAAAGTAAGTGAACAGAAATTCCAGAGAAAGAAGGAAGACACTGTGATTCTGTTCAGGTAACATTTTGCACAGAGCTCTGTGTTGGAAGACATACATCTAAGCCACCTTAAAAACAGTGTAATTTTCTCATGTTTGTTTTTCCTTACATAAGCAATAGAGAATTACAAAATGATATTAGGAAAATGTGCTTGAATACCATTCTAGTAGCATATAAGAACAGATGGGTAATTTATACCATGAAAATTAAAAATAAAACTTCTGGTCAAGATGGTGGCATGGGTAGATATGCTTCACTTCCTTGAACAACAAAAAAGAAAGACACCAACCAATTTTTAAAAAAAGAAACAACCAGAATGGTCAGAAAATTGAACTGTATGGAAATCTGACGACCAAGGAGTTAAGGAAGAAACATTCATCCAGACTGGTAGGAGAGGCGGAGACAGGCAGCCAGGGCAGAGAGGACACGTGACAAGGCAGCAGGTGTTGGACTGGGCAGGTGAGACAGCAGCTGGCAGACAGGGAAGTCCCATATTCGCATGCAAATAAGCCAGGGGGAACAACAGGGGAGCAAGACACACTGCACAACCCAGGGTTCCAGTGCAGAGAAATAAAGCCTCAAAACCTCTGGCTGTAAATTCTGTGGAGGTTGCAGGATTGGGAGAAACTCCAAGTCTCACAGGAGAGTCTGTTGGAGGGACCCACAGGGCCCTAGAATGTACACAAATCTACGCAACTGGGAATCAGCACCAGAAAGACACAATTTGCTTGTGGACAGAGGGGGGAAGTGAGTGAAAGTGGAGTGAGAGTGAGAACTGAGTGAGCAACCTTGTTCCCTCTCTGATCCGTCCCCCACACACAGAGGCACAACACAGCAAGCTGTGTTGCCCAGCCCTGGTGAATACCTAAGTCTCCACCCCCTGCAACATAAAAGGTGTGCCAAGATAAAGAAATATGACCCAAATGAAAGAACATATCAAAACTCCAGAAAAAGAACTAAGTGATGAGAAGATAGCCAACCAATCACATGCCAAGTTCAAAACCCTGGTAATCAGGATGCTCACAGAAATGATCGAATACAGGTGCAAAATAAAGGAAGAAGTGAAGACTATACAAAGTGAAATAAAGAAAACTATACAGGGAACTAACAGTGAGGGAAAGGAAATCGGGACTCAAATCAACAATTAGGAATAGAAGGAAGGAATAAACATTCAACTGGAACAGAATGATGAAACAAGGACTCAAAAAAGTGAGGAGAGGCTTAGGAATCTCTGGGATAACTATACAAACGTTCCAACATCCAAATCATAGGGGTGCCAGAAGGAGAAGAAGAAGAGCAAGAAATTGAAAACTTATTGAAAAAATAATAAAGGAAAACTTCCCCAGTCTGACAGAGAAACTAGACATGCAAGTCCAGGAAGCTCAGAGAACCCCAAAGAAGTTGGACCCAAGGAGGAACACACCAAGACACATCATAATTATATTACTCAAGATTAAAGATAAGGAGAGAATCTTGAAAACAGCAAGACAAAAGGAAACAAGTACCTACAAAGGAGTTCCCATAAGACTATCAGCTGATTTCTCAAAACAAACCTGACAGGCGAGAAGAGGCTGGAAAGAAGTATTCAATGTCATGAAAGGCAATGACCTACAACCAAGATTACTCTATCTAGCAAATCTATCATTTAGAATGGGAGGGTAGATAAAGTGCTTCCCAGATAAGGTAAAGTTAAAGGAGTTCATCATCACCAAGCCCTTATTACATGAAATGTTAAAGGGACTTATCTAAGAAAAAGAAGATCCAAACTATGAACAGTAAAATGACGGCAAACTCACAACTATCAACAACTGTACCTAAAACAAACAAACAAACAAACACTAAGCGAACAACTAGAATAGGAACAGAGCCACAGAAATGGAGATCACATGGAGGGTTATCAGTGGGGAGGGGGAAGGGGAAAATGAGGGAAAAGGTACATGGAATAAGAAGCATAATTGGTAGGTACAAAATAGACAGGGGAGAGGCTAAGAATAGTATAGGAAATAGAGAAGCCAAAAAACTTATATGTACAACCCATGAACAGAAACTAAGAGAGGGGAATGCTGGAGGGAGGAGGGGGGTGGAAGGCAGAAGGAGATAAAGGGAGGAGAAAAATGGGACAACTGTAATAACATAATCAATAAAATATACAAAAAACATTTTAAGTTACAATAAATAAGATTGTATGGTCTGTCCTCATTCACCAATGCGTAATTTGAATCTGAGCACTACCTTTACAATCCTTTCATTTTTGCCTTAGTAACTTACATATTTAAAGCTGAGAAAGCTGAGAAAGCTTCTCTAGTGCAAAAGCCAGTAGGTGCCAACCAAACCTCAACAGCCAATATAAACAGGTTCAGCTTCTAACTCACTGTCAGACCTCCCTTGGAAAGGCAAGGAATAGAGGCTGCTGGGTGCTTCTTTTCACTCTGCACATGCTAGGCTTTTTCCAGGTTGCCCTTGCTGGTTTTTTCCTGTATCAAAACATGGACTGTGGAAAGAGGGGCAGATGAGAAAGTAGAAAAAAACACAATATGATTTGCCCTGACTTTAGCTCCCCTATGAAGAGCCCAGTGTGCTCCAAATACATTTATGCTGAATATCTAAATAGATCTCTGATAGATCAAGAACTAAAGTTATCTCATTGCCAAACAAAAGGTTTCCGCACTGCAATGTGACAGCTTGTTGCTCAAGCAGCTCGTTGCCAGAAGGATACATACCATTTCTAGCAGAGAATTGGTTTTGGGAACTTGCCCAACAGCCCAGACACGAAACAAACTTCCCTGGCTCTCTACCACAGGCTAAGGCCAGAGGAATTCAGCCCTGGTCATTTCAACAGAGACTTGAATTGCCTTCAAATTGAAGAACCCAAACTAACTAAGCCAGATTATGTCTCAAATACCAAAACTGGCATTGCTTTCTGGGGCATTTCTATTTCTTCAGTTATTTTATTCCACAGAATTGCTCATGACTACGTACAACATTCCTTAATTAAGCCCCAGTAGAACTGAAATCAAGCAATCACTTGAGAAAATATATTCCACCATTTTTCAAGAATGTAGTTCGCCACTATTGGACATGAATCATTTAGCTCTATTAAATACATATACAAGTTTCCAAAAAGTTCAGTGCCATTTTTTGCCTCATGAAAGCAAAACACATGTGTCCTTGATAGTTAGTATTTAAATATAAATAGAGAAATTCATGATTTGATGATGTTTTCAAAGATGGACTCTAAAATTTATTTTTGTTTAAAATTGCACTGCCAGATGCGAATTTCACAATCATTGAACCTACTCTTCTCATTTTACTGATTAAAAAAAGGACACTCAGAGAGGCCATCTGATGTGTTCAAATCATCTAACTGTCTAGGGTAGAACAAAGACCAAAATCTAGCTTTCTTACTTTCTTCAAAGGAACAGAGAAAGTACATGAAAAAATAGGAGGTTTAAAGAATACAGATTCTCCCAGGGAAGATGACATGTTCTCGTAGGTGACTCCTAGGGGCCTGTCAAGAGTTGCCAAAGAGCCCAGTCATGTTTCCATCTAAACGGAAGGAGGCAACTTAAAAATGAAACAATCATGAGAGATCCCTGTTCAAGCCCTAGTCCCACATAAAACTGTTAAGGTTGTTTGTTTGTTTGTTTGTGTGTGTGTTTGTTTGTTTTATAAGCATATAATACTTTTTTTAAGACCTGACACATAAAATACAAATGTCTAAATCAGATAAATCAGAAGGCATGGCTTGTTTTGCAAAAATGAAATCTTTGCTTTACTAAGCATCTCACTACAATTTTCTCTAAAATAATGATCTCCCTTATGATTAATAAATATTCTCTTCAGGTGCAAACTTCAGAGCCATTTTTCTTGCATTCAGCAAGGTACACCTCGGCACTGTTGACTCCACTGAATTTTAACCTCTTTTTCTTACTGTAATTGGCATAAAATGCAAAGTGCTAGACACCCATAGACATGAAAGATGAGCTGGCACCAGCTCGCAACAGC
Organism: Mormoops blainvillei; assembly: GCA_004026545.1. Lineage (NCBI taxonomy): Eukaryota > Metazoa > Chordata > Mammalia > Chiroptera > Mormoopidae > Mormoops > Mormoops blainvillei. The sequence goes on along the minus strand of PVJD01012423.1, from coordinate 33,847 downwards.
TCCAAGAAGCTGTTATGGGCATCTCCGCCCAACTCTGGGCTCTGTGGCTACGAAACCTGATCATTGATTCAGAGTGAGCCAATGTAGGGGGACGGGGGGAAGGCATGAAGACAAGCTTCTTTAGGCTCTACCAGTTACTTGAGCAAAAAATAAAAGATTGCACAGAAAATGGCCCAGAGCTCTGGTAGGATTCCAGGTACCCTGGAGCCTAGCAGTGAGTAGTTTAACTCCCTGCAAAGAAAAAGGAAAGGATACTCCACTTTGGAGTGAAAGTTTAGAGAGATTTTGTGTACTTCTAAAGAGAGATCATGCCTCCAGCTCTATACTAGGCACTGAGGCTACAGCACAGGCAATGCGCCAGCACCAACAAAGTAGTGACAGTGACACAGAGTGGCCAAGGCTGCACTGGGCAGGAGATGCTTGGGCCCAGTGTCCGCAAGTACACCCCTGAAAGAGGGGTGACTGAGGCCATCTCACAGTTACCACCTGGGAATAAGAAAGCCTGTGAGGAATATGTGAGAAATAACAATTGGTAGGATCAACTAGGAAAACATCTGTACCCCTGGGCTGGTGTCATCAGGAAATATATCGGTCCAGTAGAGCATAAAGGATAAGAAAACACTAAATGAAAGCTGCTGCTTTGGTCGATTCATCCCAGACCTGTCCTCTAACAACCAAATTTCATTTCATCCAAAGACTTAATAACAGAGCAAATAGCTGCATCAGAAAACATGCACATCCACCACCCACTGGGGGTCACTAGTCAGAGAGACTATTTGCGTATGGGAGTAATCGCCGGGCTCGCAGCATGTTAATGACAATATTAAATGAGGTCCATTATTTCACTCTAACACAGAGTAGAAAGGATTTGTAATTAGCCGAGTCCTGATAAATTCCATACTACAACCTTAATTGGTGTTTATGTGGGGAATAGCATATTTAGGGTCCATTTAGCACCATTATATTCCTCAGGGGCTTCTTTATGATCTTTATCCACACAAACCATGGGTAAAGGTGATAGGAACCTATTGAACCCGACAATGGGCCATTTTTTATCCCTAGTGTAGCTGGTCCTGCATTAATTAAAGACTCAGCATGTGATTTATCTAACACCCAAGTCCATGGCCAAACCATCCTATTACTGTCCTAATGCAACTGTGGCTCTACAAAATTCAGAGGATGCACACAAACAAGAATAGATTAAAATCATGACTGCTACTCAAACTGACTTTCCACCTGGACCAGAGAATTATAATAGACACGTACGTGTATGTAATAAATTTGAATAGTCCATTTCATTCATGTAACAAAATATGTCTTTTCTTATAACCCAATTCCTGAGGTATGAATAAAAACTTTAACTGAAAATAAGATTTGTTTATCTTTTTTTATTATTCACATCTTTGGCTCCATTTATATCATTGGGGGTTAATGAAAATATTTAAGACAGGAAACATTTTTAAATTTTATGGGGCTTAATGGTCCAATGTTTATAAAAAATTATTATCTAATACATTTTGTGTTGGGTTAATGGTGAAATATTTTGGCATTAAGAACAAAAGGAATTTTGCCTAAGGCTTTTCTAATTTGCAAAATGAACTAAAAAATAAAGCCCAACATTCTTCTTATTCCATTACCCCATTATAGGCTCAATCGGCCAATAAAAAGTATCCAGCTGGGTACATGGATTGGGGTCCAATCTTAATTTATTCAATTTGAATCCTTCCAATTAATCACCTCAGCTCAATAATTTCCAGCTCTTATTTCATTTTGTCCCAGATAGACCCAGCCTAAATGACTGTTTTGGAAAAAAGTGGTTTCTCTACCAGTCAATCAAGAAATTTGCACTAGAAGATAAAAGGCAAGCAGGTTTGGATATGGAAATTTACTCACTTCCGAGAGAATTTACCCTGGCTGGTGTGGCTCCATGGATTGAGTGCTGGCCTGCGAACCAAGAGACTCTGGGGTGTCTCACAGCATTTGGTTTAACATCTGTGCCCCATCTAGGCAGGATCAGTGACCCAGTCATAGAACAAAACATCCAATTCTCAAGCTATCTGCAAATACATGAAAGTTCATTTGGATAGATTTTTTTAAAGAATTTTTATTTCATTATCTTGTAAATAATATATGTATACAATAGGCAATCCAGAAAGAATATTCAAGCAAAAAGAAAAAGACGAGCAAATCACCCATATTTTCCCTGTACTTCTAAAGAGAGATTTTGTGAATGTTTTGCTCTGTAATTCTTCAGTCCTTTCTCCGTGCATGTGTTAAACACTCTAGAGATTTCGGTGTCAAAAAATTTTGTCCACATTACTTGCTTTAGCCATAGGAACCTATTTAGCTCCATCGCACTGAGACCATCTCTGGTTTCTGTTCCAGAAAGTTTTTCGAGCTCAGAATCCTAAGCTTTGAGCTCACGATCTTTGAGGTTTCTCATGCCTCATAACTATCACTAAGTGCCTTGCCTGGATTCTGACCACTGTACTTCTCACCTGTCTCTACGCTGCCAGCCAAAATTTTGTTTCCACCTGTGAGACATGCAGGGCTTGCCTTTCCCCCAGACACTTTTCCCCCAGGCCCTTTTGGTACCAGCCTCTGCCCCAGTTCTACTCACCCCTCTAGTCTGAAACCTCCGGGCTCACCAGAGCTCCCTACCTACATTTTCTTTCACTCCACCTGGATATTTTTGTCTCTTGCTAGATCTCCTAACATTGTTAGTTAAAGCATTCTTAGTTAAAACTAACAAAGTTTGTTGGACCTTCCCCAAGGGGCTACCTAATCCTCTGACATCAGCCCTTTTGGTCTGTCATATTCCTCCACTAAAAGAAACCCACTTCTGACTCTTTCAGAGTGTAGACAGCCCATTAAGGGCTCTGTTTATTCAGCAAACTAAGGACGGAGAGAATTTTTACCCCTTTCTTTCCAAGATCAGAATGAAATCATTTGTGTAGAGCAGTATTTTAAAACAGTTGCCTGCACAGTCGATTATGTTAAACTTTATGCAGTTGTAAAACAAGCATAATTTCCATTCTTGGAAAGCAAAATACAAGTGCACATAGCTTATCACGTTCAATCCAGACAGGAAAGACTGTTGCATATTTTACATGCTCAGGGAGTTGCAGTAATATCCTTCGATGTCAATGATATTATAACAATTCACTGGACTTAGAAATCAACTTATAATTTTCAGTAAGACACTCTCTATTTTGTTCTGGCATTAACCCTTCTGGTCCTGTATTCTTATCTTGAGCCGTGCCCCAGTTGCTCTCCAAATTCTAATACTAACAAGTGCCATTATGGGAGAAGTTTGCATTTTTGTTTTAAAAAAGCAAAGAGATATAAAACTTATCCTAACCATATACCCTAGCCACAATTACCTGGAAGCTTTTATTGCTTTACCCTGGTTGAATATCGTTACTTTAAATCAACAATATATAGTTGTGAAAATTCGAAGTCCAAAATTCGGACTGATTTCATCTGATATTGAACTCATCCACTCTGCTACATTATACAGAATGCCCAAAGCGGTAATTGGCAAGAGAAAACAGAGCACGAAACCTCTAACTAAGAGGAAAAAGGGAGGTACCGGCAGACTGAGGACCAGCTCCCATTCCCTCTTCCTGTTTAAGAAATTGTTCCAGCAATTCTCTTGTCTCTCATACATCAGATTTTCTCCCCAATGGATCATTTCCTTCACCCTGCAACTTGAGACACAGAATAATGATTTCAACTTCCCTTCTCCCCGCAACAACTCTCCACTCTCAAAACAAACATCCAACACACATACTCGCTCACCAACGGACTCAGATAAAAAAAAATCGGGGACGGGATATAAAGAGGAATTTTTTCTTTACTCCTATGCTACCTTTTCAGGAGACAAAATATAAAACAAGTTGGAAACCACATTAAACAAAAAGAGTCCAAACAGTATCTGGGACAACTGCCTCCTCACTTCCTAGTATAGTCCCAATGGGAGAGTGGGTTCCTGAGAGAATTTCCCCAGAAGTATGAAGCTGATTCTGGATAGAGCAGGGTGCCAACCACTTCTCTGGTGAGCACAAGACCTAGTAGGATGCCTAGGGGGCATGGGAAAAGGGTCAGCAGGGCGAAGGAGAAGGGACAGGATTAGGCAGGACTAGGTGAGTATCGGCACCACCTCTGGTTTTCTAGGCAGCAAGTCTGATGGCATGGGGAGTGCTCGGTTTCTTGTGAACTTCGAGTAGGCGCTTGAACGTGTCCGGGGAGATGATTCGGCTTGCTAGCCCTGAACGGGCCAACCGGAAGAATGAAGAGAACCACACCAGAGAAAATTTGAAAGGAGGAGAAGGGAAGCGAAGTTACCTCCATAGGACCCTCTGTAATACATCATAAAGGGCACCAGTTGGACATCACAGCTATCTAATATGACACACAGAAGAAGCAATGTTGGATGTCATCCATGTCTCGAGACTCAGTCATGGACCCCAATAGCTCGACAGCATTAGCACCTGAGTGAGACATGAGATTAAGGGAGAGGACAAGCTTTATGTTGCCACAAGACACCATCCACATAAACAAACTCCCTCTCCCTTCCACTACCAGGTGATGGAAAATTTGAGCCCCATGAAAGAGAAGCAGAACTGTGACAGGGAAAGGGAAGACTGGGAGAAGGAGCTGTGAACAGCCACATGAAGAGATAGTGACATGTAAATTTTGACTGAAATCATTTACACAAAAGAAACATTTAAAATGTAGTAGACAAGAATGCATAAATGTGACAAGATTGTTTTCCACTGCAGAGTGAGAATAGTGGCTTAAAAAGGAATTAAGTTCTATTAACAAAATAGAACTTTGGGTTGTTTTTTTTTACCCATCTAATTTTAATCATTTCTCTAACTTCTGGTGTCATGCATGCATAAGAACCAGAAGGAAGAGGACTGGCCCAAATGAAAAGGTCTGAGAAATTAGACAATGAATGGGATGAGAGCACAAAGACCATATCAGGCAAAGGGAATTAGCCTGATTTAAGACTAATTTTCTAGTCAAGGCAAGGCCAAAAGCAAGTTCATTTCTACCTAGAGAAGTATACCTTCACACAGAAACACAGACTTACAGAACATGATAAAAGGACAAGCAGGGTTTAATGCCTCCTCTCAACGTCTCAGATCCAATGGGAAAGAAAGGAAATACCTCTAGCCAGAGAGGGGAGATTCACCTTTCTCAGCAACCTAGGCACGGCATAACGATGGGTGAGCAGTCAAGTTGGGAGAGTAGGCAGCTTCGCAGCCTCAGTCCTCAGGAAACTGGGCTTATTATCAGTCCAATCAAAGAGAAGCCTTTCATTCATAGGACCCAGCAGGTGCAATGTGTCAGCATCAGTCAAGGACGCATCCTACTTATAATGCTGCTCAGATAGAGAGCATCAGGCCTCTCTTGCAAAAAGACAGCTGAGTTTAATCTGACTTACCAGGAGGGCCAGACAGACTGAGGGCATCCTAGACACACGGAGGAAGCCAGCTTTCCTAAGCACATTGGGGATGGTCAGGCGAACAGGAGCTGAAGCTTCTTAAGGGGTCGGGGTGGGGGGCCTTTTCAAATGCATGATTAAAAGCCAATCATATTAGTTTGCTTCAAAAATCAAAGCGAATTCGTTAAGCAACTTGCACCAACCAACTTTATATTTAAGGCCTATGGGCTTCTGAAATTGCAATGTAGGGGATGATCTGGAAACAAAAGAAAGAAAATCTCAGTTCTTAGTAGAAATTGATCCGAAAGGCCTTAGTCCTGCGGAAGATTGTCTAAGAGATCCCAAACCAAGACGCCTTGCACTGTCGGCCTAACTCCTTCATACTTTTTCACTGCATGTTATAAAAGCCTATCATAGTACCAAAGTACTATTGAGGAAATAGTACCAAAGTACTATTGAGGAAATGGGTTATTTGTGCTAATAGATGTTTATACGCAGAAATAAAACAGTTTTAAATTTCTTCTAATTTATTTGTAAAAACACTTCTGCCACTAACAAACCCTAGTTTATATATAAAATGCAAATGATAACATTTAGCCAAGCATATGGTATGAAGAAAGAAGAAGCTGTATAGATGTTGGCAAGGCAAACAAATATCCACAGGGGTAATCTTAATATTTATGTTATTTGTATGGTTCCCCAATTATAATTAAAAAGGGTTGAAAGATAATGGATTATTGAATCTTGTCCTAAATGGCTTAGAATCTTAGCGTCCATTGCAACGTGCCAACATTTCTAAGAAGATAATTTAACAGCACTCCCACTTGGTCTCATTTAATTTTGTATAAATACATTTACCATCACAATTATAACTTCGAAAGAATTGCCTTATAAATGTTTTATCAACAACAGGTTTTGGCACTTCCTTACCCACCGACACAAAACTGTGTTCTTCCAGTTGGATAGAAGAAAAATTTCCATATACGTCCACAAGTTTTGACAAATGTGGGAAATTTATCTTGAGTAATTTTGAACAGAAGCTTCTAAATGCCAGTTTTGAAAGGCCTGTGAAGAACCGTCATTATTGAGCCTTTAGGATTGAAATTCAGCCTGCTACCCTGTGACATAAGTCTTTGTGATCAATAGATGATTCAGCTAATATACGTGGAAAAGCTAGTTTGAGACTGGTTAAGAAGAATGTTAGTTAGAAATTAGATGAATTTTCCATCTATACTTAATAGCTTTAAAAAAATAATGAAACATCCTACTTCCTGAGACACATATAAAAGCATCAGTAATTATCTTTCTTTATCTCAGTTTCCATTTTAGGATTTAAAATTACTTGAGCCTCCTTATGATGTTTAACTTAGAGAAAAATGAGAAAAGGGCATTATGACTTTCCTTAAAAGATCACACCTTTCTCTGCCCTGCACTGAATTATTTGAGCCAATTTCAAAGACTAAGTAAATGGTACTTGAGCACACTGATGGCCACGTAGCTGCAAATCATTTTCTACCTTCAGAGTCTGAAAAAAAGAGGAAGATAATGGTTCATTAGAAAAGCACTAAAATAAAATAAAAATTTATGCCTATTGAAGGGTTTGTAAAATCATTTCCAGAAATAACTGGCAAAATAATGCCTCTAAATGTTTATGCCAAATTAAATTGTTTACAAATGATCAGAAATCATGGTTGCCATGGTTTCCAGTGCCCAGAATGTAGTATATGGACTGAATGCTGCCTTGCAACAAAAATGCCTGTGTATTAAGTACAAGCCACACACACACAAAAATCTAATTATAGCGTTCTCGGGCATTTTAAATCTTTCAAAAATAAGAATAATAATGATTAATAATAATTTTTGAAGCATCAGCTGCTCTGACATGATGATGATGGTAAAGAAAGCACAGTCAGCCTCTGTTCCTACAGGTATTCTTAATGCTCAGGAAGAAGCCCTTCATTTTCTTAGTTATTTAAAGTTGCTTTCCAAAAGAATCTGAAACTTCATGGTGGATTTAACTTTTGATTGTTTCTCACCAAAGGAGACTCCCGTTTCCTCTTCCTTTATGTCCTCCATCCGGCTCCGTGTGGCGTTTCTGTGGACTGGAAATCCGTCGATCAGTCAACGTTTATTGAGCAACACTCCGCTGGTCGCTAGTCAGACTTTGAGGCTGCAACATAAATAAGGCCTAGTCTCTTCCCTCATAGGAGACATTGGCTGTTCAGCCCACGCTTTGATGACAAACAGTTATTTCTGTAGCAAAGCAGAAGCAGAAATAGGAACAACATCGGCACAGAAGAGAGGCACAAGCTTTAGCCGAGAAGAGCCAGAAATCTCCCCAAGGTTTATCCTTGAGTCAATGCGTCTGTCAGTCAGTAATGGGAATCAGCCAAGTGCAAGGAGAGCAGGAGAGAATTCCAGTTAGGGAACAGAGGTCCTGACGTAGGTGTCCTAGGAATTACTACAAAGTATGTCATAATGTGTCAGCCAAGTTTAGGAGTGGGCTTTATCCTGGAGGTAATATGGAACCACTGAAGGGTTTTAAGAAGGAGAGTCACGTGGTCTGATTGTTTTGGAGGTAGTTGACTTTGGAAGACAAATTTGAAAGGAATGAAGTTGTAAACAAGGGGGCCACTTAGGAAGCTCTCTGTGATGGTTAATTTTATGTATCAACGTGGCTGGGCCACAAGGCTCCCAAATAGTTGGCCAAACATTATTCTGGGTGTTTCTATGAGGGTGTTTTTGCATGAGATTAACATTTAAATCAGTAGACTTGAGTAAAATAGATTACTTTCAAAATGTGGGTGAGCTTCATGCAGTTGATTGACAGCCTCAACAGAATAAAAAAACAATCTCTCCTTCGAGTAGGAGAGAATTCTCTAGTCAGCTCCCTTTGAACTTCACCTGCAACAATGGTTCTTCCTGCCTGAAAGCATTGAAACTGAAATATTGGCTCTTTCTGAGTGTCCCACAGCACCGGTCCACCTTGCAGATTTTGGGCCTACCAGCCTCGCATAATCACATACTCCAATTCCTTATGATAAATCTACCCATCTATCTATCCAGTCATCCATCTTCCTACTGTTAGAGATGGATGAATGGATAGGTAAATAGATGATAGATGATAGAGGTAGATAGAGAATGACAGAATAGATTTATATATTATGTAACCAATAATATATATGGATATATGTAATTGGTTCTGTTTCTCTGGAAAACCCTGCCTAATACACTGCCATTGTGGCCCAAAACATGGACAGTGAGGGCTCAAACTGGAGTAGTGATAATAAAAGTGGAAGTGAATATGATTTAAGAAGGAAAATCAGTAATACTAGTGACTAAAATGTAGACAAGCGAGAGGAAGGTAAGAGTCAAAAAATATCAGTTAGCTCAAGTGCCGAGCTGAATGGCCGCACCGCCGACTGAGGTAACAGCCCCGCAGCTGAAGGTCCAGGTAGGACGGCTACAAGCAGTCAGCACGGTCCACGTTAAGTCTGAGGTACCCTGAGCATCGGAGTTGTAGATAGCAATCTGGAGCCCGGAGGAGACGTCGAGGCTAGAAAAGTGCATTTGGAAAGCGTTCTCTGTCATTTCGAAACACAAACATGAGACTGAATAAGATCGCCCAAGGAAAAGATGAAGGTAAACAACGGCAGTAAGCCAGAGGCAGTACTTTGGGAAACGCCCATCTTTGATGGCTGGGCAACGAAAGTAGAATACAGAGAGACTTCAAACAGAAATGTCAGGAACTGTGAAGAGTTAGATTTTACCCAGTTTACAAGTTAATAAGTTAGCCTGCCACAGTTTCACGTGTGCTGAAAGACACAAGACTCCTGGGTCGGAGAGAAAAGACTTTATTGCTGACAATAATAGCAAACGAGAATATCAGCATTTTTGGGCACTGAGCCCCCACTTGCCAATTCCCACAGGGTGGCGCTATACTACATCTCTTCCTTCTGTGCTGAGCAAAGGGTCAGATAAAGGAAAGAGCCTGGTAGACTTGTGAGGAAAAGTCGTTACAGACAGTGAAACTAAAATAATTGACCAAAGGGAATAAGCCCACTCCCCAGTGACCTGCGTCACTTCCTGCCACAGACCAGGGCCATAACATCCACCAAACAGAGTGGATTTGCTATACCCATCAGTCATCTAAGCAGACTACCACTGGGTCCAGATCGTTGAGACAAACCCAAATCAAGCTATAATGAGAAGGCTCCCTAGTTACAGCAACACCAAGAAACAAGTGAGAAATCCTAACCAGAAAAACTAAAGCCCTTATTTCCATCATTTACTAACTTACAGTATCCGCAGCCATAAGTTCCACCATATATTGTCAGCATAAAATAAACAAACAATCAAATATCTGTGTTGAGGAAATCTAGCCGTCGGGTATTCTGAGCTCAGTGGTGCAAATCACTGCTGTGCTGAGAACTGGCATACCCTTTTCTAGGCAAGTAGTTCTCTGGAAAAGTACTTAGAAACTTGTTTGGGGATTTCAAGCATGTTTTAACCTCTTAAGTACCCTTAATTACTTGAGCATATGTGTTTTATAGTCACTGAGGAAGTTATAATCTCTGCACACAGGTTTATGAATTTGAGGCACCTCAAAGACCTTACCTCCTTGCAAAATATGGCACCTCAATTAAGACCTAAGGAGCAGTTTTCAAAAAAAGAGATGACTAAGAGAAAGAAAATCTAATTGTGGGCCATAAAAGTGTATATTTCACATATTAATAATATATATATATTTAATTTTATAAATTACATGTCTTATTAAATATCATAGTTACTAAGACAACAAAATCACTCAAATACCATTTCAGTCAGTTTTTATACAAGCATGTGGTATACAAAAAGATCACCCATAGTTTCATGTCCTATGAAAGAGCTTAACCAGCCACACAAATCAATTTTAACCATAGTTTCTGTCACTCAACACTTCAATTACATGATTTCTAAACTCTCACAAGGCTTTCGTGATCTTTTTATCCTCATGCTTCATCACGGATTTCTTCATCTCTCCAAACCCAGAGCTGGATCCAAGTGGCCTGACATCACACCCACTTCAGCACTCTGACCCTCACAGAGCTTGTCACTCTCTCCAGAAATGGTCATAAGTCTGTCTATTGTATGGTAAATTATTTGCTCAAGCATTTGTCTCCCCAAGTTTTCCCTCTGTCTTACACATCTTTGAAGGGGATGCGAGAGCAGGTGCGGAATCATCTTCAAAGCTAAGAAGGCAAGGAAAGAAATTCCAGCGAAAAAGAGCACTGCCATCAGAAAGAAAGCTCTTCATGAGGTTTTTCCTCCAATAGTCATCATTGCTCCCTCTTGTCCTACCTCCTTCTAAATCTGTTTGGGGTTTTTTGTTGTTCTTGTTAATTTGTTTGGGATTGAATATCTGCTAACTACCAAGCAAAGAAGCAATAGGTACTGTAACTATATCCCAAGAGAAATATAGTAAAAGCTCAAAAATAGAACCAGCCACTTTGAAAATGTGGTGAGACCATCTATTAGCTCAGTAGTACAGGCTGCTGGACATTCTGAGCCTCGGCATTAGTTGCTACTCCAGACCTAAAATCAGGTAGCGAGCCCTCTTCCGTGTGTGTCAGTGCAACTCCAGAGGCTTTGAGAAACATCTGCAAAATCCAACAACCCACAGAATCACAAGTAGCAGGCTTCTCATAGTCTGGAGGTGGGGACAGAAAAATTTTAAAGTCATTAAGGTCTTTGTTAATCAAGAAAGAAAAAACATTTATCAAATTCTTACTATCATTTCTTACTAATTATTCAATTTTTATTAATACATATCAGTTCTTACTAATCATTCTATTGGCTGTACCTAGGGATCTAAAAAAACCAAGTAAAAGTCAAGGTGCTTGCAAATAAGCAGTTAAAATGTAAAACAAGACTTTATGGAGCAAAATAGCAATACCAAGTAGTACATAATCAATGCTAACATTGAACAGAGTGAATGTACTACATAGGGTGACCACATGTCCTGGTGTATCTAGAACTATTCTGGTTTATGCTGTTTGTCCCTGTTGGTAGGATAAGTCATACAGTCCAGTGTCATTCAGAAGAAAGGGTTTTTCCCCTTTGGAGTGATGATGTGCTTTGTTAATTCTTTACTACGATAGAAGAAGAAGTAAGCCATCATTTTTGCCTTTGGAAATGACACCTAGTAATCAGACATTGTAGGAATTTTCCTGGGTTTGGTTTTGTTGTTTTATTTCATGTTTTGGCTGTAGTTCTGCTGTTAGAATCTGGTTACTGATGACTGGTTATTTTGGTTTTGTAAATATAGCTCAGTCTTTTGAAAAAAGACCAAAATGTATCTCAAAGCCAAAGCAGAGATAAAGAACAGGAGAATTTTACCTTTTAGTTTATTGTTTTCTGCAATGTTTTCATTTGTTCCATGTGAATACATTATCTTTTTGGTAAACGTAATAATATTTGTTTTTTTACGGTATGGCTTATCTTTATAATAAAAATATTTTTAAAGCAAGTACAGAAGGAGGAATATAAACCACACAAATGTTGACTTGCTGTTAACATCTCTTTCACATAAGAAAGCCAAAGTCTGTATAAGAATGTCTTAAAAGACAAACACATTTTGAATGGATTTTTAAAGGTACTGACAAACCTGTAGTCATAGCACATAGCAACATGTGCTGCTGGAGTGGAAATGTTTTTATAGACTGTTTGTTGTTGTTTTACATTCACTTTAAAACCCTCAGGAAAGTAGGGGGAGGGATTAAAGGTTCATAATAAATTTTACAAGGCTGGGCAGTGAAGAAAAACTCCAGAGTGTTATGAGGTGTTAAATAAATTGAATTGGCTAAACTTTCTGCCCCATTGTCATGATGGCCTTTACACTTCTTACAATGTGGATACAATTAGGTGTTAGCCTAACTTGGAAAGGTAAGTGTCCAACTCCCGGGCAACATTGTGGATTTAGCATGTGCTGCGTGGGCCACACAGCTCTTGTTCTAATCAATTCTGGCTTTAATGTTTACACAAACGCATGTAACTAAGAATAAAGAAACAAGATAGAAAATAATTGCAAAACAATTCCAAATGCAAATATTTTCATTTTCTCCCTCAATATTGAAGTTTCTCTGCAGGGATAATCATAAGAGGACCGCAGGAGAAGAATAGAACTGGTAAAGCTATTTTCAAATATGACTAAGAAGCCAGTCTTTTAAGCGTTTTAGGGGCAGGCTCAAAATATATACATAATCTTTTGTGCAAAATCGTTTACCTATTTTGCTATATAAGTTGGTTTACCTCAGGAGGTTTCTTCCTGTCCATTATGTAATCTTCTTATCACCTGATAAGTTTATGCATTATGGAGAGGTCTACAATGATAACTGAAATAACAGTCATCTCTCTTGCCTAGGATCATTCCAGTTTGTTCCAAGTCAGTATGTTAAAGACAAAACACCATTGACATTCTCATGGAATGTAGCCTAATACTTTAAAAATCTCCAAATCTGAGAATACTACTATAGAATAAAGTTTCTCTCCTACTGAAAAAAGAGAATAGAAAAATCTAAGCAACCCAAAATTCCTATTTTTGTGGGCATGAGAGGAAACAGGACTTATTTAAACCTCCTTTTCAATTACCAATACATTTCTAGTCAAAATTTTTTCCAAAAAAAAGTAAGTTTTTAAATGGCTATTTAGTGTTACCTTGTTTATTAAAAATAGTAGAAACCAGTAAATCAATCAAGTAAATACAAAATTGGTTGTTGAGGCTCTGACGGGCGTGGCTCGGTTGGTTGGGCGTCGCCCCGCAAAGCAACAAACTGCAGGTTTGATTCCCTGTATGTTCTCTGATTTTTAAGGACTTTATAGTGGGCTCAGTCTTGGGTCAGGGTGCGTATAAGAGGCAACTGATCAATGTTTCTCTCCAACATCAATGTTCCGCTCCTTCTCTCTCCCTCCCTTCCCCTCTCTCTAAAAATTAAATAATTTTTTTAAACTGGTTGTTGAGGAAGACCAACAAAACAGATGACTTTTGGTAAGCTTAATTTTTTTTAAAAACCCACAAATAACCACATTAGGATATGATCAAGAAAGAGAATATAAGATGTATATAAATAATATTATTTTTACTTTTAAGATAATATGGTACAATGTTATACCAGTAAATTTGAAAATCCAGATAACTGATGCTTAGCTAGGAAATTGACAAAATTGACTCAAGAAGACAATAAATCTAGATGGATTAATAAACATAGAAGAAATTTTTTACAATAAAAAAAATCCTTCCTATAGTAAAGGTTCTAACACAAGATGGTTTTATAGGAAAGCATTACCAAGTCCTCAAGGAACAAATAATTTCTATGTCATATGAACCAAGTAACTTTTTTATAGGAATACAAGAATGGTCAACATTAGAAAATCTGCTAATGCAGATTACTACAGTAAGAGATAAAAACTGGAAAAAATGAGTTTCTTTAAAAGTATTTGATAAATTTAAAATTAAATCTCAGTTTTTAAAAATCTTATTAAGCAATGAATAGAAGAAAATTGCTTAAATTTGATAAATGACTTCTACCAACAGCCTATAGAAAACATTTTACTTAATGAGGAAACTTAGGGAATATTCCCAAAAAGTTGAGAATAAGGCAAGTACTTCTACCACTCATATTCTTCGACACTGTTTCTAATTAACCTTTCCAAGGTTAATGACTTCTCATGAGTGTTTTGAGCACTTAGTGATTTATATGATTGAAGGTGTACAGTCTAAGTAATGAAGATCACAGATGGAGAAATTAGTTAGAAAATGCAAACAAGTATATTTTTAAAAGAAGTATTCAAGATTCAGTACCTACACCTTCTGAGGATTGTTTTCTTTTTATAAGCCTGCTAAAGAAGCTCTGTCTACTCTAAATGCAATTTTCTGCTATAAAGTCAGTTAAAAATTAGAGAAAATACATCTTCTTACATATGCTGCTTGACAGGAATATGAGTCATATGATAATCGGTACAGTAAGAAGCATTTTAATGCCTCAAGTTTTATAGCGGCTCAGGTTAACTGCAACATAAATTCATCTCAACAGGCCTAATTCAGGGGAAACGGCGTTACAGTGAGTGAAGGGGTCGTTAGCTCCTCAGGCACCGCGGCTTCCAGGGAGTGGTTTTCATCGCTCACAGAGAATGCCGACTGCATTTACTTTTAACAAAAATCTATGACTGGGATACAAGTAGGAGAGCATCTTTTCAGTACATCAATATTATCTTTTTAAGATCTAGGCTAAAAGCTATAGATTAGAAGAAAGGCAAGTAGAATATTTTGGGTCTTTGTGACACAGCACCTCTAAAATAAGTGTTATAAAAAGAAATACACAGAAAAATAAATGTAGTAATACTTGATTATAACCCAACATATAAAATATCCATGAGTAGATATTGGAATACTGCTATAAATTAAGTATTAAATAAATAATTAGGGGAGAAAAGACAAATCTACCATGCAGAAGAATTCCAAATATAGTAATCTAGGTAGAAGCTCCACTCTCAGGGAGATGGAGCCTAACTCCTACCCTGCAAGTATGAGTTACCTGTACTGACTTCCTTTCACCAAGTACAGTAAGAAAAGGGAGCTGGGGGGTTAAAGTAACTTTACAGTGGAGGACCTGATAAACACTACTTTAGCCAGGTAACCAAAGTAAAGATTAACAATGATCAAGTTATGTTGACAGCATATACCCTTGATAGGACATGATGAAAATGGCACTTCACCTGTGTGGTCTTCCTCTCAAAAACCTATAGCCCCTGTGTAATCATAAGAAAAATATCAGATAAGTTCCAGTTGAGAGACTTTCCACAAAATACCCAACCAACATTTCTCAAAGCTATCAAGATCATTAAAAATTAGGAAAATTTATAAAATTGTGAGAGCCAAGTGGAACCTAAAAAGATGTGACATGTAATGTGACGTGGTATCCTGGATTGGATCCTAGAATAGAAGAAAAATGTTACCTGAAAACTAAGAGGATCTGAATAAAGTATGGACTTCAGTTAAAAATAATGCATTAATATTGGTTCATAAATTGTGACAAATGTACCACACTAATGCAGGATGTTAATAACAGGGCAAGACTGGGTGTGGAGAAATGGAAACTCTACTCACTGTACAATTTTTCTGTAAATCTAAAACTATTCTAAAAATAAAATTTTTTTAAAACACTAACTACAAAAGGGAAATACAGAAAAGGTTGGTCTGCCTTATTATTTCTCTAACAGAACTCAGCAAGTGAAATAAATTAGAGCCTTGACACTCACAAAATTTTTTTTAAGATTTTATTTATTTATTTATTTTTAAAGACAGGGGAAGGGAGGGATAAAGAGAGCAAGAAAAAAACATCAATCTGAGAGAAAAACATCAATCAGTTGCCTCTTGTATGCACCCTGACCAGGGACCAAACCTGCAACCCTGACATGTGTCCTGATGGGGAGCTGAACTGGTAACCTTTCATTTTGCAGGACGATGCCCAACCACCTGAGCCACACTGGTCAAGGCACAAACTTAATATTTATTAGATACCTTGATTAATAAATTAGCAAGGTATAGAACTTTAAATTGGAGACGTTTTTCCATTGTCTTATAACTTACAACATTGCTATTGCAATATTGATGTCATTCTAATTTCTAAAACTTTTATTTCTCTCTAAAAATTAGTAGAGTGCTCTTTTTGTCCCTGGTGTCCTGAGGTTTCATAATGGTGTGCCATTTTGCTGGGAACTTTATGGGTCCTTGAACAGAAAAATTCATGCCCTTCCATTCTGAATAATGTTTGTACATTATTCTGGTGTTTTTCTCCCCCTTCATGTTCTCTGTTCTCTCTACCTAAAGCTCCTATTATTTTGGCTTTTCTGACCTGTTCCCTGAACCTTATCTTTTTTCTCTCATTCTTCATCTTGGTTTCTCCACTTTCTGAGAAATTTCCCCAGCTGATAGTCTCACCATTCTTTTGAGTTTTCCCAAGAACACTTTTTGTTCTGTTTGATTTTGTTTTTATTGTTTTTTTATTTAAAAGTTATTCTTCTGTTCTTACTTTCTGAATGGTATCTTCTATTCTCTGATATTTTGATTGGTAGTTTTTGTAAAGTTATCTTATCCCTGAATAGGCTGCTGTCTTATGTTAATTTGTGTCTCTCTGTCTCTCATGCAAGAGGTTCTTCTCTAATGTCTGGTAGTTGCACATCATTGTCTGCACATTTTTAAGAATGGAGTTTTAAAAGTTGATTAGAAGCTGAAATATTATTCCAACTTAAAAAAGGAAATCCTGCCACATGTTACAATATAGCTGATAGTTGAAGACATTATGATTAAGTGAAATACACCAGTAACAAAGACAAATACTGTATGAGTACACTTATATGAGGTATTAAAGTAGTCGAACTCATAGAAACAGAAGAATAATGTTACCAGCGGTTGACAGGAGGGAGAAGTGTAGAGTTCCATTTTTGAAAAATGAAAAGGTTCTAGAGATCCATTGTATAATACTATAAATGTACTTAATGCTACTAAGTTATACATTTAAAAATGGTAAAAATGGTAAGTTTTATGTTAAGTTTTCTTTAAAATCATTCTTTTAAGTGTTGACTAGAAGCTCTGAGCACAAAGATGACACAGTTTGACATGGGCTCCAAATGATAAGGCAAGTTATTTCAGTGAAGAATTCCTAGTGTTAATGTGATCTGAGCTTTTCTCTTAGAGAACCAGGGGCTATGCAGGTTCTCCAGGGGATGATCACACATATTCCTCTCCTGCAGATCATGGGCCAGGCCGCCAGCTTTCTTGAAAGTGCACAAAGGAATATAGTCGGTGACTTCAGCACTGAGTATACAAATTTCATCTCTTTCCTTCCACTTTCAGTATGGTCCCCTGTCCTCCACTGTGTTTGGGATCCTCCAGTGACTTTCTGCATTACTCTCTCCAGAGAATGTATCTTCAGTCTTCCAGGATGTAAGATGAGAGCCAGCATAAAGCTCTGTGTAGCTGGGACATGAAGCTGGGGATCTTAACTGCTTCAAAATCAGACTACTTTCCTTGCACTTACATAGGTATCAACTCTAATTCTCAAGCCCTTGAGATTCAGCAGAGTAAATCAATTTGTTACTCAACTTTCTCCATTGCCAACATGGGACTCAGTTACCTCAGGTCTGCTTAGTCATTCACCACTCTTCTATCTACTTACCAATTTGCCAGTTTTGTTGTTCATTTTCTCTCTTTTTCTCTTGTCCTCACATGTTTTTCCCTTTAAAAAAAAAAAAGGTTTCTGTTGCTTTAAAGAGGGGTTTGGGGTTAAACAAGAGAATGATAAGTATTGCATATATTCGATCCACCATTTTTACCCAGAGATAGTGGTTTTTTCTATACTTTTATATTTAATTTCCTATGTTGGAGGTGATGCAGTGGAAAGAATAGATACAGATTAACCTAAGCCAAAATTGGAGCCTGACACTTTCTTACTGTGTCACTATTAAGTTAACCAATTTTCTTATTTTGTTTTTCTGCTTGCAAAATTAAGTTTCTAAGACATAGGCTTATTTTGAGAATAATGTGAAAAAAATCAAAGGTATATGTAAAGCTTATGTAAAACATAAGACATTCAATATATATTAATTCTCCTTCCTCATCTAAGATTAGTTATTTAACTTACCTTCCACTAGCATATGTAACATTCTGGTGATAACCTAATTCTGATTTTAGTTCCTATAGTGATGTCTCAAATTACACACTAGCCATGCTTTCCTAGCTTTCTTGCATTCCCCTGACTATGACATTCAATGTCAGCTAAATGCTATGTCATTTAGTAGGAATAAGTGCAAATTTTATATTTTTTAATAAAAATTAATTTATTTTGTGTGTTGTTTAATCAAATCTGCTTTTACCTTATTATGACACTGATATTTTCAAAATTTCCCCTACAGTGTAAAATGAACTTTGGTTAGATATCAGATCTGGAAGACCATGTAGAACTTCAACCATCTGAGCCCATAGTTTTGTTTATTTCCTTGGAGGTGGAGAGCAGCTGGTTACTGCCCTCCATATAATTACATTTTCTCCCAACCCACTCAGTGATAACATACCAAAACCATCTGCAACAAAAGCATGCCAAAGTCTTGCAATGACCTGGGACTATGCATTGCTCCAATCAAAAGAGTCAAAAAAAAAACAGTTGCTTACAAACCTTATTAATTAAATTC
Organism: Mormoops blainvillei; assembly: GCA_004026545.1. Lineage (NCBI taxonomy): Eukaryota > Metazoa > Chordata > Mammalia > Chiroptera > Mormoopidae > Mormoops > Mormoops blainvillei. The sequence continues at coordinate 15,168 of PVJD01012423.1, read as the reverse complement.
ACAAATATTTCTGGAGCACCTGTTACATTTCAGAAATTGTCCTAGATATTTGGAATACAGGGTTCAAAGGGACAGATTTAAATAAAGAATCCTTGAGGATGTATAGAAAAGGAACCCTGGTATACTGTTGGTAAGACTGTAAATTGGTACAGCCACCATGGAAAACAGTATGGAGCTTTCTCAAAAAAATTAAAAATGGGCCTCAGTTAAGATGGTGGTATAGGTAAACACAGTACTTGGAAACTCCCACAATCACATCAAAATTACAATGAAGCTACAGACAATCATCATTCAAAACCCCCTGAAATCTAGCTGAACAAAGGTCCTACAACTAAGGATTTAAGAAGAAGCCACATTGAGTGGAATCTAATGAACAAACTGAACTAACAAGCAAAACAGTGACAGACTCATAGATAGAAAACAGATGAGAGCTGGTGGCAGGGGGAAGTTAGGGTGTGGAGGGATTGAGCAAAAAGGAAAAAGGACTCATGGACATGGACAAACAGTGTGGTGATTGTTGTGGGGGAAGGGAGGTATAAAGGGACTAAATGGTAATGGAAAAAATATAATAAAAATTAAATTTTTTTAAAAAGGAGAAGCCACATTGAGACTAGTAGGAGAAGCCAAGACCCCAAATAGGCTGTTCCCACACCCATGTGTGGCGGTTAAAAATCAGGAAGAATATCTCATCTGCAAAGGTCCCTCCTGTGGAACCAGGGTCCCAGCACCACACCAGAACACCGAGCCCAAGGTTTCAGCGCCAGGAAAAGAAGTCTCTATAACTTCTGGCTGTGGAAACAAACTGGGATACTGGAACAGAGGGATACTGGAGTCCCAGGTGTTCCTCTTAAAAGACCCACATGTATTTACTCAGACTCACTTGCTCTGAGCTATAGTACTGGGGCAGTGGTTTCAACGATGTCAGGGACAAACGGGGAAGAACTGAATTGTCAGGCTTTGGGTCCAGGACTGGGGGGCAGATTTCTCCCAGACAGAAGTACTGACACAAGCCATCGTTCATTTTCTGAGCTCTGTCCCCGCAGAGCCAGCAGATGGGTACCATAGATGAGTCTCCATCCGCCTGGCTAATACAATTTGTCTTGCCCTGGCTATTCACTGAGACACCGCCCCACCCAACTTGTGGGCCCAACCAAGCCATTTCCAATAACTTTTCCATATAAACTGCCTGTGTTGGCTCATGCAGCAGACTTTCCTAAAAGTTCTCAAAAGTTCACAAGCTGCAAACAAGAGCATCTGGCCTTGGAGCACCCTATACCTCTTACTAAGTGGCCCCGGGCCTAGAATTAGCTAAGGCGACCTTGGTTTGCAACTTGACCTCTCCCAGTCACCTCCAACACAACACAAGTAGTAGCATCTTCGGATCGCTTTGTAGCTCCTGTTGGGTGGCCCCAGGCAAGACACAAGCAACAGCTGACCTTGGCCTGTACCTCCTGAGTAGCCCCAGAGCCAGCGCACCCAAAGAACAATCAACACATTCAAAGGATGAACTCAACAGGTACCAGGGCCCTGCTGAAGGGAGATCTGCTCCATGGGGTCGGCCACTGCACAGCAGATCCTCTGCTATGGTCACTGCCATTTCTCACAACCAATGGGCCTGGTGGTAAATGCCTTCCATTGATGGCAATCAATGTTCAACTACAACAGAACAGTACACACAGACCACCTGGTGGGTGTACCTGGAGTACCCAGCTTGGGTGACAGAGGAGGTTGCACCACTCAGCCCTACAGGGCACTTACTACCTAAGGCCACTCTACCAAGTCTGGGAGATAGAGCAGATCTACCTAATACATCAAAAGTAACACAAGGAAGCAGCTGAAATGAGACAAAGAAACATGTCCCAGATGAAAGAACAGAACAAAACTCCAGAAAAAGAACTAAACACAATGGAGAAAAGCAATCTACCAGATGCAGAGTTCAAAACACTGGTTATAAGGATGCTCAGTGATCTCTGTGAGAACTTTAACAAAAAGATAAGAAACATAGAAATTAAGATAGAAAAAAAAATTTTTTTTAAAGAACCAGTCAGAAATGAAGAGTACACTAACTTAAATGAAGAATACATTACAGGGAATCAACAGTAGAGTACATGAAGCAGAGCATCAAATCAGGAATTTGGAAGATAAGCAAAAAATATGCAATCAGAACAACAGAAAAAAGAGAATCTGAAAAAATGAGGATAGTTTAAGGAACCTCTGGGACAACTTCAAGCACACCAGTATTCTTACCATGTGGATGCCAAAAGGGGAATAAAGAGAGCAAAGAGTTGAAAACCTATTTGAAAAAATAATGACTGGAAACGTCTCTAACTTGGTGAAGGAAAGATACATACAAGCCCAGGAAGCATGGAGAGTCCCAAACAAGATGAACACAAAGAGGTCCACACCAAGATACATCATAATTAAAATGACAAAAGTTAAAGCATCTTAAAAGCAGCAAGACAAAAGCAGTCAGTTATCTACAAGGGAGCTCCCATAAGGTGTTCAGCTGATTTCTCAACAGAAACTTTGCAGGCCAGAAGGGATTGGCAAGAATATTCAAAGTGACAAAAGGCAAGGACTTACAACCAAAATTACTCTGCCCAGCAAAGCTATCATTTAGAATCAAAGGACAAAAAAAGAGTTCCCCAGACAAGAAAATGCTAAAAGAGTTCATCATGACCAAACCATCATTACAAGAAATATGAAAGGGTCTTCTTGAAGATGAAGAAAAAAAGATTAAAAGTATGAATAATAAAATGGCAATAAATATATAGCTATCATCCATACGTTCATTGCAGCATTATCTACAGTAGCCAGACATGGAAGCAATCTAAGTGTCCTTAACTAGATGAATGGAAAAGGAAGGTGCATCTATAAAATGGAATATGACTCAGCCATAAAAAAAAGAATGGCATCTTGCACCGACCAGTGTGGCTCGGTGTGTGGGTGTCATCCCACAAACTGAAAGGTCACAGGTTTGATTCCTGGTCAGGGCACAAGCCTGGTTGCAGGTTCAGTCCCCAGTTGGGGTGCATATAAAAGGCAACCAATTGATGTTTCTCTCTCACATTGCTGTTTCTCTCCCTCTGTTTTTCCCTCTTTTCCCTTCTCTCTAAAATCAATAAACATTTCCTCATCTGAGGATTAAAAAAAATTAAAAGGAATGGAATCTTGCCATCTGCAACAGCATGGATGGACCTAGAAGGTATTGTGCTGAGTGAAATAAATCAGGCAGAGAAAGAAAATAACATATGATTTTATTTAAATGTGTAATCTGAAAAAACAAAATCAACAAACAAGAACAATAGAAACAAATCTATAGATACAAAGAACATTTTGACAGATGCCAGATGGGAGGGGTGTTGGGGAGATAGGTGAAAAAGCCAAAGAGAGTAAGGACTACAAATTGGTAGTTACAAAATAGTAAAGCACAGCACAGGGAATATAGCCAATAATAACAGTAATAACTATGTATGGTGTCAGATTGGTATTATATTTATCAGGGCAATCACTTCATAAGTTGTATAAATGTCTAATCACTAAGTCGTACACCTGAAACTAATATAATATTGTACATCGACTATAAGTAAAAATAAAAATTTATTTTAAAAAATTTAAAAATGGGCCATGGCTGGTGTGGCTCAGTGGATTGAGTCAACCAAACCAAAAAGTTACTGGTTCAGTTCCCAGTCAGGGCACATGCCTGGGTTGTGGGCCAGGTCCCCAGTTGGGAATGCTCAAGAGGCAGCCACACATTGATGTTTCTCACCCTCTCTCCTTACCTCCCCCTCTCTCTAAAAATGAATAAGTTAAAAAAGAAATATAAAAAAAAAATGGGAATATCATATGATCCAGCAATTCTGCTTCTAGGTAATCAAAAACATTAATTTTAAAAGATATGTGTACCACTATGTTCTTTTCAGCATTATTTATAATAGCTGAGAAATGGAAACAACATAGGTATACAATGATGGATGAACGGATAAAGAAGATGTGGGGTATACATGCACAGTGGAATATTATTCATCCATAAAAAAGAATGAAATCTTGCCATTTGTGACAACATGGATGAACCTAGAAGGTATTATGCTAAATGAAATAAGTCAGACAAAGAAAGACAAATATCGTATAATTTCAATTATATATGGAATCTAAAAAAGAACAAAAACTATTAAAACAAAACTGAAACAGACACAAGGAAACAGAGAACAAACTGACAGTTGTCAGAGGGAGGTGAAAGGACGGGTAGAAACTGTGAAGTAGAATAAGAGGCACGAACTTCCAGTTATTTTTTAAAGGTCAATCGCAGGGATATAATGTGCATCATAGGGGGAAATGTCAATATTAGCAAAATAACTTTGTATGGTGACAGATAGTTACTAGACTTATTGTGGTGATCACATCACAAGGAATATATATGTTGAATCTTTTTACTGTATACCTGAAACTAATATGATATTTATGTCAACTATGTTTTAATTTAAAAAATAAATAGTAAATAAACAAAGTATTCTTGTCCTCATGGAGTTATATTCTAATGGGAGATAATAAACAATAAAAATAAGTGAATAACAAAGTGTATTTTTTTCAATAGAACAGGGAAAGGAAGATCAAGTGAACTATTGGAAGAGGAATTGCAATTTAAATTGAACAGTTCTAAGGTACTCAACTGATCACCACTGAATCAGTTATAATTGTTTGGTTATAAGTAACAGAAGCCAACTCTAAACAGAAGATGAATGTACTAAGTAGATATCAAGGAACACAAAATTGACAGTAAGACTGGAGAAACAAGCTGGGAAAAGGTCAAACATCAGAGCCGGTCCAAGGCAACTGGAATTAATCAACATTTTCCTCACAATACCATCACTGGAATGAATGATCTCCTACTACCTTGTAATCTTTCTACATTAGTCCAATCAATATTGAAGTTCCATCAGAGCTCGTTAATCTAGCTGGAGTCACATGCCTACTCCTAGGGGAGTGGATTTGGGCAATCCCCCAAAGTAGAAAATTCAAAATGAGGTTAGCTACATATTATATGATTCCAACTATATGACGTTGTGAAAAAAGGCAAAAACAAATCTATGGGCACAGAAAAAAATTAAAGCATCACCAGGGATTGGTGGGAAGAGATGAGAAGGGATGATTAAGAGAAGCAAGTAGAATTCTGGGGGCAGTGAAACTACTCTGCATGATAACAAAATCATAGGCAGATGTCATTACACGTTCTTCCACAGCCACAGAATGTGCAATACCAGGAATGAATCCTAATGTAAACTGTGAACTTTGGGTGAGTATAATGTGCCAGTGTAGGTTCATCGATCATAACAAATGTATCACTTCTAGTGGAGAATGTTGATCATGGGAGAGGCTATGTATGTGTTCATTTTGCTGTAAACCTAAAACTGCTCTAAAAAAACAAGTCTTAATTTTTTTTTAAAAAAAGGAAATTAATGTGTTTAAGCCAAAATAGGGGCAATGGGGGACAGGCAGCCAAAGCACGAACAAATCCACGACCACGAGAGCCAGTTCCAGAATTTCTACATGGAAGGGTTTTAGAGGAAGCAATCTGATTGAAAGGAGGCAAGAAAGTATTTTTCTTAATGTTGCATTTTCATAGCAATTACATTGTTTTGACTTAGATCGTATCTTTATTTGCATAGTTTTGAAGGGTTGCTGAAGATGATTGGCTATGTTAAACCCCTCCAAAGACACCCTGATTTCTATTGCAATTTGCTTCACCTGGTTCTAAAACCCCAATAAGATTTCACTACATTGACCTTTAGAGATAAGCTACAAAGTATATCCTAGACTGAAATAAACAGTCATCGGCTAACTAGATTAGTCTTTATATATTTTTAATTATCCAGGGAAGAAAATTTCAGAATTTAGCAAAAGGGGATTGTGAGCTATGAAAGTAGCAACAGAGATTCGAATCACAAGTCCACACATGAAAACAGACAAAACAACTATGTAGCAAAACCAAAAAGCCACTAACAATATTTACAACAAAACTGTGGCAGTGCTTTTATTATTATTATTATTATTATTATTATTATTATTATTAATGTGCTGATCCTGTGTGTAATGGAGGATAAAACAAACCAGTAATGATAGAATATTATAATAATTTATCTCTCCTGTACTTGACAACCATGATTCCCAATATCAAAAAAGATACAGATTTAATTTATGACAACATAAGTAAAAACCTGGTATTCCCAAATCAGAATTGGAAGTTTCAGTATGAACACATGGAGGTTTTATCTCCAAGGGTTCTTGGAAAAATGACTATTACCAGATTAGGAGCATAAAGTGTACTGGGCGAGTCTGGAAGAATTGTCACACCAGACAGTAAGGAAGCTATCGATGACCAATAGAATCATGTCAAAAGAGCCTGGAAGACAACTTGAAGGAGACTCTAGTAGCAAAAAGGAGAGTGCTATATAAGTATTGAATGACTCAATATACCAAGTTTCCATATTTATATGGATATATTCCTGCGCTTTAATTTTATTCTAAAGTTCTGTCTATTCCTGCACCAACAGTACTTTGTTTTAGTTAGTATACTTAATAGTATATTTAAAGTAACTAACTCTTAATATCTAGTAGGAGGACTGCTGTCCTTACTCGTCTTCAAAATGTTCTTAGCTCAGGATCCCAGTTTTCATGAAAAAAACTATTGATATTTTCATTTGAACACCACTGTTTATAAATTAATTTAGGGACAGTTGCCCTATGGTATTGAGTAACCTTACCTATGATCACAGACTGTTTCTCATTTATTTAGATCTTTTTTCTCATAGTTTTCAGTATAGTTTTAGAATTTAAGAAATAAGGTCATGCATATTTTTGTTAAATTTATTCCTAGATTCCTTATCACTTTTGTTGTCATTGTAAATGGGATCTTTAATTACATTTTCTAATTGTTTTTTGGCTCTGAATAAAATGCCATTAACTGTTTTATAATTTTATTGTATCTTGAAGCTTCTTATTGGTTCTGATTCCCTTGGATTGTCTCCACAGACAATCATATAATCTATGAATGCCAACCACCTTGTTTCGTACTTTCCAGTCTTAATACCTGTTCCATTTCTTTCCGACGGCATGCAACAGCAGGATCTCCAGATAATGCCCACTGCAGTCACCGTTATCTCCCTCCATGAGTTAACGGCAATAACTCTGTCACGGATCTTTCCATGACTTTGTCTTTTATTTACATATGGATAGGATCCTCTATGAAATGTATATATAAGCAGATTTAAGGATGAGTTCAAGTTTGAATTCTCTAAAATATATATAAGTAGCCTGTCTTTGTCTAAATGTCAAAACCAAACATCTAGCACTGATATCTGGAAGTGCTTGAATGAACCGTTTGACACCTAAAAATAAACTATTTGTAGATCACAGTTCTTCTGACATGAACTGCAATTTATCACTTAGCGTAAAAGTTTTCGAGTATATAGTTCTTTGAGATATAAAAGAGAACATTCCCAAATCATTCTGAATAAATCCCAAATAAACATGTCTGCTAAGTAGAGTGCAGTCTGTGTTCTTTGCAAATTTATCACCACTAAGCATAATGCTGCATGTTCGACACAGACCTGTTTGCAGCCCAGGAGGAGCTCCTCATTTACAAGTACATTTTATCCAGTGTTAATGCATTTTATTCCTGGAGTAAAATCATCTTAGACATGATGCATTTTATCAGGATAAACACTTGCAAATTTTGCCTACAGATATTTAATTCAGTATTTTTATATCTATGTTCATAATTTTCCTTTCCTGTATTGTGTGTGTACATTTTTCTTTTTATCAAGTTATACAAGTATCATAAAATGAATTTAATAATAGCAAATTACCTTCTATTCATTGTAATAATTTTTATACAGGTAATCTCTTTTGTGAAGATTGTGAGAATTTACCTTAAACTGAGCCTACATTTTGTACTTTTTATATAAACTGATTTCATTTTAGTCAATGTTATTAATTAATCTTGGTTTGTTCCAGTATCCTCTTTTTTCTTTAATCCAATTTGAAAATGGTTTTTTATAAAACTGTTTCTTTACTATAAAATTTCAATTGCATTAGTAGAAAATTGTTCATGATAATCTCTTACACCTGTCTAAATCTCTCCAGCATGAGTAGTTATATCTCCTCTTTTCCCCCCTAATGTTGTGTTCTGCACTCTCTCTTCTTAGTAACATTTATAATTTATTAATTCTTAGTAAACTTAGGGGAGAATTATATGAGTCTTTCTCTGAAAATGTCTTTATTTCACCTTTTCTCTCTTGAATGAATGTTTAGCTTGATAAAGAATTCTAGGTTGATAGTTTCTCTCAGCACTTTAAATGCATAGTTTCACTGTACTTTGGCTTCTATTTCTGTTAATGTGAAATCTGTTTGCCAGTCTCTTGCTTCTTTGTAAGTAACTCTTTTGGTTGCTTTGCAAATTTTTCTCTTTGTCTTCAGCAATGTGCACTTCTACACAGTTATCTCTAGATAAAAGAGAGAAATATAAAAAATTAGAAAACTGGCAAAACTATATTCAACTAAAATAAAGCCAGAAATTCTTCCAGAACTGATAAAAAAACCTTATTTCCTTAGATTGGAGAACTATAAGAAGCAGAACAATTAAAAATAAACCCAATGCATAGAATTTCCAAAAATAACATATGTAGAGGTAAACAGAAATAAAAGAATTTGGTAAAATCACAAGATACAAGGTAAATATTTCTGTATGAGTAATAAATTGTTTTGTTTTGTTTTGTTATTTAATATATTTTATTGATTATGCCATTACAGTTGTCCTATTTTTTTCTCCCCTTTATTCCCCTCTGCCCTGCACCGCCCCCTCCCACCAGCATTCCCCCCCTTAGTTCATGTCCATGGGTATTGGCTTCTTTGGCTTCTCCATTTCCTATACTATTCTTAACCTCCCCCTGTCCATTTTGTGCCCACCATTTATGCTTCTTATTCCCTGTACCTTTTCCCCTATTCTCTCCCCTTCTTCTCCCCACTGATAACCCTCCATGTGGTTTCCATTTGTGTGATTCTGTTCCTGTTCTAGTCGTTTGCTAAGTTTGTTATTGTTTTTGTTTTTTTAGGATCAGTTGTTGATAGTTGTGAGTTTGTTGTCATTTTACTGTTCATAGTTTGGATCTTCTTTTTCTTAGCTAAGTCCCTTTAACATCACATATAATAAGGGCTTGGTGATGATGAACTCTTTTAACTTTACCTTGTCTGGGAAGCACTTTATCTGCCCTTCCATACTAAGTGATAGCTTTGCCGGATAGAGTCATCTTGGAAGCAGGTCCTTCCTTTCATGACTTTAAATACTTCTTTCCAGCCCCTTCTAGCCTGTAAAGTTTCTTTTGAGAAATCAGCTGATAGCCTTATGGGAACTCCTTTATAGGTAACTGTCTCCTTTTCTCTTGCTGCTTTTAAGATTCTCTCCTTAATCTTGGGTAATGTAATGATGTGCCCTGGTGTGTGCTTCCTTGGGTCCAATGTCTTTGGGACTCTCTGAGCTTCCTGGACTTCCTGGAAGTCTATTTCCTTTGCCAGATTGGGGAAGTTCTCCTTCATTATTTTTTCAAATAAGTTTTCAATGTCTTACTCTTTCTCTTCTTCTGGCACCCCTATGATTCGGATGTTGGAACATTTAAAGTTGTCCTGGAGGTTCCGAAGCCTCTCCTCATTTTTTTGAATTCTTGTTTCTTCATCCATTCTAATTGAACGTTTATTTCTTCCTTCTGCTCCAAATAGTTGATTTGAGTCCCAGTTTCCTTCCCCTCACTGTTGGTTCCTGCATATTTTTCTTTATTTCACTTTGCACAGCCTTCACTTTTTCCTCTATTTTGTAATCATACTCAACCATTTCTATGAGCATTCAGATTACCAGTGTTTTGAACACTGCATCTGATTAGCTGGCTATCTCTTCATCACTTAATTCTATTCTTATAGCTTTGATCTGTTCTTTTATTTGGGCCTTTTTTTTTTCTGTCTCACTGTTATGGCTGTTATGTTGTAAGGGGCAGAGCCTTAGGTATTCCCTAGTGTGGGGCTACCCACTTCCCTGCCGCGTGACTCTGTATGTGGGGAAGGGATCTGAGAGGGGACGATGCCACTTGCTTGGCTCTCCGCAGGCTTTCAGTCACTTCCCGCACTACCCACAAGCAAATTCAGCCCTTCTGGTGCTGATTCCCAGGTGGGTGGGTTTGTGTACATTCTAGCACCCATGGGTTTCTCCAGCAAACACTCCTGTGAGGCTGGGAGTTTCCCCTGCTGCTGCAACCCTCACAGGTTTTTACAGGCAGGGAAATAAAGCCTCAAAACTCCGTGCTGGAACCCTGGGTTGTGCAGCCTGTCTCACTCCCCAGTTGTTCCTCCCGGTTTATCTGTACACAGATGTGGGACCTCCCGGTCCACCAGCAGCTGCCTTGCCTGTCCAGTCCACCAGCAACAAGCTTGCCGCTCATCCTCTTGCAGCAGCTCACCCCGGCTGCCCGCCCCTGCTCTTCTTACCAGACTCAATGAATGTTTCTTCTTTAGCTCCTTGGTTGTCAGATTTCCATACAGTTTGATTTTCTGGCAGTTCTGGTTATTTTTTGTTTTTAAATTTGTTGTCCCTCTTTTGGTTGTGGGAGGAGGAAAGTGTATCTACCTACATCTCCATTTTGGCTGGAAGTGGCTTCTCCTATATGAACATTAAATTATGCAAAAATAAATGTTTAAAAAATATAATTTACACTACCATCAGAAAACATCAAATACATAAGAATAAATTTAACAGAAAAGACGAGCAAGACCTCCGTGCAAAAAAGTACTACATGCATTGCTTAGAAGATCTGACATTCTCTTCAAATTGATCTATAGATTCAAAGCAGCCCTACCTAAAATGCCAGCAATTAAGTATAAGATAGGGAGTAATTAAAAGCCTGATTATAAAATAGCCAAGGTCGTCTTTAAGAAGAGAAACAAAGTTGAAGGACTTCATTAACAGATATCAAGATGTATTACAAAGCTATAAGAATTAAAATATATTATTGGCACGAGAATAGATAAATGGGCCAATGGAAAAACACTGAGTCCATAAGGAACAGCCAAAGCCTCACTCATATGTGATGGGACTTGGGACTTTTGAGCTGATGAGCTTTTGAACTCTGAGTTGATGCTCTAATGGGTAGGCACCCTTGCAGATGTTGGAATGGGAGTGAATGTACTTTACATGTAGGGTGGAAGTAAATCTTGGGAGACAAAAGGTAGACTGTGGTAGGTAGAATAATGCCCCCAATGATGTCCACACCCTAATCCCCAAAACTTGTGAATGTTATTTTATATAACAAAAGTGACTTTGTAGATATGACTATGTTGAGGATCGTGAGATGTAGGGATTATCTTGATGGACCTATTTTAAGGGTTACAGCAGTAGTGAACACTAATACAAGTAACCACCAAGGACACTATTTAAAAATACCCTGGATCTGAGAGTTTTGTGTTAAACGGTAGTGTGAGATCAATTAATTTCTGAATGACTCACATCTTTTTATAGAACCAACTTTAATCAGTAAAACATTACAATTTAATGTAACATGAGGGGAACATAAGATTAATTAACAGATTGTGTCTGGCTAGAGAGCCTATATGAGGGGGACCCAAAAAATAGAATTTATTTATAAAAAATTGTGTATTTATTCTTCCGTGTTTAAACTTTAGTCACCTTCAAAGTACCTTCCATTTGATACAATACACCTATTAAGATATTTTTTTCCACTGCTCAAGACGGTTTTTGAATTTGTCGATTCTAAGGCCTTTTAGTGCTTCTGCTATATTTTGTTTCACCTCTTCCACATCAGCAAAACATTTTCTTTTGAGGAATTTTTCCATCTGGGGAAACAAAAAAAAAAATCGCTCAGGGTAAGATCAGGTGAATAGGGAGGATAGGGCATAGGGGTCATGCCGTTTTTGGTCAAAAACTGCTGAACACTCAGGGCTGTGTGGGCAGGTGTACTCGTAAATCAGCCATCATGAAATGGGCAAAGGTATTGAAAGAGTCTTCAAAGAAAATTCACTGAAGCCGAACAAATGCAGCCTGTCACAACACCGCCAGCTAGTACAATGATACAAATGGGTTCCTAGAACACTAACCTAATGGGAGAAGCCTGTTCTACAAGGGGCCTGCCCTCCAGAAGATAATTCTGGGGTTTTTTGAGCCCCCCTTTATATATCTGAGACTGCAGTTTCTTTTTCTAAGCTAATTCTTGACACCTTACCTATACCATACAGCCTCTAGAAGGAAGCTAATTACTAAGCTAGACATCTTGACCTGCCTGTGTGGCTCAGTTGGCTGAAACGTTGTCTTGTAAACCTAAAAGCTGCAAGTTCGATTCCCAGTCTGGGCACTTGTCTAGACGGCAGGTTCCATCCAGAGTGCATATGAAAGGCAACCAATCGATGTTTCTCTCTCACATCGATGTTTCTCTCCTTCTCTCTCCCTCCCTCCTTTCCCCTCTCTCCAAAATCAATAAGCATGTCCCCTCATGAAGTTAAAAAAAAGTATTTTCAATTAAAAAGCTAGGCATCTCTACAAAAGGGGTTGAGATTCAATGTCCAAGAGTGAAGAGAAATCAGAAGCCAGTTTAACATGGAATCACTGTCAAGGCCTCCCAGGAAAACAGAGCAGCAATTTATCTTCTGCTCCTCGCCAGAATACCAAAGCTATCAAATAAGGGGTACAGGAAGGGAGGGAGGGAGGGAGGGAGAAAAAAAAAAGAAAAAGCCTGAGTAAAATAACTGCTTTTTCTTACAGTGCAGGAAAGGAACATGGCATTTGTTTGGATTTTCTTTTCACTCTGAGCAGAAGGTCCTGGCAGTAAACATCTGGAAGCCTGTCCACTCTAAATTGTTTGGTTTCTCCCCTCCTGTCTCATGAGGCCATGGTGATATTATGCTCTTGGAATTCCTGCTTTCATCTGCTTCCTTTCCACTGACAGTTCATAAAGGATGGGCCACACTGGGAATGAAAGCTAAGCAGTTATTTCTTAACATACCAAGAGAATTAGGCTCTACATACCTAGGAGTAGATACTAGAGCCTTTTTTTTTCCAAGTCGTCTGTCTCCTGGCACCACACCCAATTCACTTACGGTCCTGTAAGACCTGATCTAATAATTTGGAAAGACCTAGGGGAAAGGTCCAATCATCAGATGTAAAAATAGCATATAGGGCCTTTTTTGCTTTTGTTATTCTTAATAAAAATAGTTGCCATTTATTGGTTTTATACAGAGGGCCAAATTCTGCTTTTATGCCCCCTACATATTTCTTACTTACTCTCCCCAAGATACATTAGATATTATTGCTTCTACTTTATATTGAAGAAAATGAAGGAAGTTTAAAAACCTCAACAAATTTGTACCTAATCTCTCCTAAAAAGACACAGAAACAGGATTAGAACACTGGTCTATCTAAACCCAGAACCCACATTCTTAACCACTATTTACATGCTGTTTCCCTTGCTTATTTCTCTATGAGAAGCAAGTGGTAAGTTTTAAATTAAAATTATTCAATGGGGTAACATTTTATTATATTAGTTGATCAAAATATTTTTTCATAATTCCTTAACCCTTGACCCCTTTCTGCATCCAGATCTCTGAAGGACTTCGGGCATTTTTATGCCATAAGCAATCATTATGGAAGATTATGTGATAGGTCTACCCACCAGACCAGGCAGACACCACAGGCTTCAGGGAGAGATACTAGATGTTACAATATTTCCTTACAAAGGTGACCTGTGGCCTTGGCTGGGTTGTTCAGTTGGTTAGAGCCACATCCCATGCACCAAAATGTTGACGTTCAATTCCCAGTTGGGGCATGTATGGAAGGCAACCAATCAATGTTTCTCACATCAATGTCTCTCTCTCAGTATCTCTCTCTCTCTCTCTCTCTCTCTCTCTCTCTCTCTCTCTTCTCTCTCTCTCTCTCTCTCCCCGCGCCCCCTTTCCTTCTCTCTAAAAATGATCAATAAAAACATACCCTCAGGGTCTGGCTGACGTGGCTCAGTAAATTGAGCACTGGCCTGTGAACCGAAAGATCACCAGTTCGATTCCCAGACAGGGGAATCACAGCCCCTGTGACAGATCCTATGCCTGGGGTGTGGGCTACGCCCCCAGCTGGGCGGGGGGGTGGGGTGCAACAAATGGAAGTTTCTCTAGAGCTCTGATGTTTCTCTCCCTCCTTTTCTCCCTCTCTAAAAAATAAATGAATAAAATCTTTAATTTTTTAAAAAAACACAACCTCGGGTGAGGATTTTAAAAAAAAAGGATAGGCTGTGTATGTCCCTCTGTCTCCTGAGTGTGTCCCAATGCCTACAGATTTGTACAGAAATTTGAAAGCACAAAGTACCTCTGCCTTTGTCCCCAGTTAGAGCCTCTGGAAGTCGCAAGTGTCCTAGAGAAGTCCGGCAGGGCCTTTTATAACAAACACGGTACAGAAGAAGTCAAGCTGAAATGTCTAAGCAGGCAGGACGAGAGAGCCAGAGTCCCGTAGGAAAACCTCTGGCTGTTTCCTGCACTCTAAGAGAAGTTTGGCAGCACTAGGGAGAAGCAGAGCTGGAGGCTTTACAGATGATCACCAGGCAACGTGGTTGTCATCCACAGAACAAACTGACAGGGAAGACTGTCTTTCTACATGTCCGACTACAGAGGTGACAACCAAACGCCAGCCCCTACCTCACCATCACCACCTCGCACTCTCTGGCTTTCACTCAGCAATTCTATGGGATTTGGACCCTGCCATGCAGATGGAAGTGGGAAAGCCCGGGGTTAACTAATGTTATCTTGAGTTAACTTTTTGAGTGCGATGGGAGATCACTCTGAAGGAAATGACGTTTTGCTTCTGATATGTAATGGAATTAAAAACTCAAAAATAAGTTAAATTATAGGGTGGCAGGGGAGGAAAATAAAGTTTCCTTCTAGCCTTCTGAGTTCTTAGTTAAGACCCCTGTAACAAGAAAAAGACGAACAGAAGTTTATTAATATGAGTACCTCATGTATACATGGGAGCTAACCAGGAAAAAATGATTAATTCTTCAAGGTAGCTTAGGATTCAGGCTTAAATGCCACATTAATAAGGAAAGGGGAGAGAGATGTAGGTCTCTTAAGAGAGAG
>PVJD01012422.1:0-39827 GCA_004026545.1 Mormoops blainvillei | reverse complement strand
TAGAATGGTTCAGTT
Source organism: Mormoops blainvillei (assembly GCA_004026545.1). NCBI lineage: Eukaryota > Metazoa > Chordata > Mammalia > Chiroptera > Mormoopidae > Mormoops > Mormoops blainvillei. The sequence goes on along the minus strand of PVJD01012422.1, from coordinate 39,812 downwards.
TGTTGGAGGGTCGTCCCATAAACCAAAAGGCTGTAGGTTCGATTCCCAGTCAGGGAACATACCTAGGTGGCCCCAGATTTGATCCCTGGTCAGGGCGCATATAGAAGGCAACTGATCGAAGTTTCACTCTCACATTGGTGTTTCTCTCTGCCTTCCTGTCTCTCTGAGAATGATGAAAAAAATGCCCTAGGGTGAGGATAAAAAATTTAAGAAAAAAAAGAAACTGAAGATGAGAAGGGCTTAGGAGTGTGGGTGAAAAGGGGAAGATGATTATAGATACAAATTGGCAGTTACAGTGCTCGTTTTGGCAGTACATATACAAAAACTGAATCAGTGCAGAGAAGATTAGCATGGTCACTGTGCATGGTTGAAATGTAAATTCGTCAGGCATTCCATTAAAAAAATTTGTCAGTTATAAAAATAGTCACAGGGATGTAAAGTCCAACATAGGGGATATAGCCAATGATATTATAATAGCTATGTATGGTGTCAAATGGGTACTAGACATCACTTTGTGAGGTATAGAAGTGTCTAATCGCTATCTTGTATACCTGAAACTAATATAATATTGTATGTCAACTGCAATTTTTTAGTGTGTGGGACAAATTTCTGGCAGCTATTTGGTCAGAAGCTTTGGAAATGTGGAGGTTGGCAGTTAATCTTGACTTGGAAGTTATCTACATAGCTGTCAAGAATGAAGTGGTGAGGAGTGAAAGTGACTTTGGACCATTGGTCCACAGATAGTTGTGGCTGTCTCATGCCAGATGATGAGACTGAAGGGATAAACAAAATAAAGAGATGTGGTATTTCCTGTATATAGCCATCAGCAAGTGGAGGTGGATATTTTACCAAAAAGTTATAAATACTTAGGAACAATGTGAAACCATTGGTTTAGCTTAAGCAGGGAAATGACATGATCTGGTTTACAATTTTGAAGGATTGCTCTGGGTAAGTGGTGCGCTGGGGTGTGAACAGGATAGATGACAGATAGATGACAGGATAGAAAGCAGTGCAGTGATTCCAAGTAGGATGGGGCAATAGAAACAAAAAGTAGATTGACTGGATGTATATTTAAGGTGGATTCAAGTTTGATATTGATTCAAAATTGTGGTGAAGGTGTCCTTGGCCACTGGCACAAGCTACTCGCTTGATGAGGATGCCCACTGACAGGGAAAACCTGGGGTAAGAGCAGATGAAGATGTGGAATTACTATTCAATTTTGACACGTTGTGGTTGTAGAATAAGCTGAGATGCCCAGTAGGCAGTTGAATTTATCCAATACTGAAAAAGGAATCTGGAATAAAACTATGGAATTACCATTCATTGATACTCAGATGGCATTTGAATCCAGGGGAATGCAACAGCTCACAATGGTAGGAGAGAAAAGAGGGCTCAGAACCAGTCCCTGAAGAATTAGTATCCAGAACGCATCTGGAAAAGGAGAGTTCTGTTCACTGCTCAGCTACTCATTATAGGGCAGATATGAAAACAAATCCTCTGGCTTCAGGCCTGCTTCCTCACTTAACCTCACTATTTTTCTCTCTGGGGAGTTTTTCTGTAAACATTTAATTATATGTTTTTTGAATCCTCACCTGAGGACCTGCTTATTGGTTTTTTGTTTGTTTGTTTGTTTTTAGAGAGAGAGGGGGGAAGGGAGGGAGAGAGAGGGAGAGAAACAACAATGCCAGAGATGAACATCGATTGGTTTCTTCTTGTACGTACCCCAACTCGGGTATGATATGCAACCCAACTAGGCACCAAACCCACAACCCAGGCATGGGCCCTGACTGGAAATCAAACCTATGTCCTTTTGGTTTATGGGATGACACTCCAACTGAGCCACACCAACCAGGGCTAAAATTTTATGCTTTATTTTCCAGGTTGGGAAACTAGAATGAAAAGCAGAGTTAACCAAAAAAGCAGGGCAATTCTCTTAGAATCATATGCCATCCTGGAAATAGATTCACAAGTGATGAATTATATCCTTCCACGTTTGGCCAAGGCCAGGAATGTGAGGTCCGCTTAAAGCAGCAACAGAACCAGGAGAGATGGTAGAATATACGGCCCTTGAGGAAACACTGATTCAGGAGAGGAAAGCAAGAACAATGAATTTGGGGAAAAAGCTAATTGGAACGCAATCTTTCTTCCACTATGCAATGACATCAGAGAAGTCATACTTGAGAGAGGTCGTATAAACCTAATGAATGCAGAGAAGTCTGGACAGAGGTCAACCCTTTCAACTATGAGCAAATTCCCTCAGGAGACAAACCTTACCAATGTGTTGAGTGTGGGATAATCTTGGAGAAAAACTGCCTTCCTGTGCATTTCAGAACTCATACAGGAGAAAACCCCTACAATCATAGAAGCACAATTTATCCTCTTCTCAGTATGAGAGAATTTACACTTATAAGAAACTTTAGCTGTGACTGGTGTGGCTCAATTGGTTGTGTGTCATCCTGCAAAGTGAAGGATTACTAGTTCCATTCCTGGTTGGAGTACCTGGATTGCCAGTTTGGTCCCTAATGAAGGCCCATGTGAGAGGCAACCAATTGATGCTTCTCTCCCTTTCTTTCTTCCTCCCTTCCCATCTCTGTAAAAATAAATCAAATCTTTTTTTTCAAAAAAGAACTTTATATTTTCAGTGAATGCAGGGAATTATTTTCCAGGTGAGACTACTTTACATCTAAGAATCTGTAAAAGAGAGAAACCCTACTATGTAATCATTTAGAGAAAGGTATCAGACTTTTTCCCATCCTTAGCATCACAGAGTGCACACTGGGGAGAAACCTGCAGATGTGGTCATTGTGGGAAAGGCCCTTCCAATGCTACATCAGAGAACTCATACTGGGAAAAACTTTATACATGTAGTCGGTGTGGAAGAGCCTTCTGAGGATGTTCTCACTTTACTCAACACAAGAGGATTCATACTAGAGAACACTATGAATAGGGTCAATGTGGTGGGATTTTGACAATGGCTTTCACCTTATTTGACACCAGGAAATTCATATAGATTAGTGAAACTCACTGGACATAATATGGCTAATCTGTTGGTTAAAATTCCACTTTATGTGATACTAGAAATAAACCACAAAGGAGGAAGAATCCACAAGTTATTTCTGATCCACACACAGGTACCTGAGTGTAATAAGGCTGCACTGTGACTCCCTGCAGTTGCTGATGAGTAGGTATGAGCAGCTGTGCTCTGCATATGCCCTTGACTTGACACAGAAACATAATTTAAGGTGACCTGGGGGTCTAGGCCTGATGGACAATATCCCATAGAAATGACTGCCCTAAATAACAAAATGTAAACATTAAAGACAACAGAGTCTATATTTTTACATCACATATGAATCAGAAAACCACTGATTTTGAAATGTCATGCAGGGATCTGTTAGTATCATGGAGATCAATCTATGTATAATTACCATAGAAGCTGGAAAGCATACCATCCATTTTCTCTTGCATAATACAAATGCCATTTCAAATAAATCACAGAGCTTTACCCTAACTCGCCAATATCTCTATTAACTTTAATAGTTGTTGCACCTTCACAGTTCTAGGGACACAGCCAGTGTCCAGCAGGACTGCAATGACATACTACAGCCTGATGAGGTGTCCATACTGCAAGGAAAATGCACACCTTACAAGCTTTTATCAAAAGCGCCTAAAAAAGCGGAGTTTGAGAGGCAGCCTCACCCAAAGCTGGCCAAATGGGTATCTGGAGTGTTTTGGGGAAAGGGAGAGGGGGATGTTCCCAGACATGAAACCTGAGGACCTCTGCTCCTTCTGCCTTTATGAGCATCCTCTAATATGCTGGCTTTCCTCCTAGACCTAAGAGAGAGCTCTTGTTCTTCCTTTATACTCCATGGAATGTTACCTTTCCTTCCCAGCACTACCACCAAACCCTTTACTGAATTCTGATCACCTGGCTGCTCCTGGAGGTTGAGACATCATTCAGTTACAGATTTCTGCTGGTAGAAAGTCCAGAAATTTCCAGCACCTCCAGCTCTCAGATTGGGAGTGTGGCCTTATAATTCACCTTGAGAAGAGGCCTCTGGGCAGATGAGCTTCACCCAAGCAGACTTGTGTGCCAGCCACTGTGGGTGGCTGTGCTACCCTCCACCATTGTGGAGGGCCCAGCTCCCTTTACAGATGACAAAATGCCAACCACTCTTTTTCCAGGTTTTTCTCACAGCTAGAACTGGGACACCTGTGTCAATCCTGGCCAATTAGGGTCTGAGGAAGTCTACGAGAAAGACGGCTTCTGAAGAGATATTTATTCCTTCCCTATAGTGGGCAGTGGCTTCTCAAAGATGCCCACATCTTAATGCCTAGAACCTGTGAATGTGTTATCTTACAGGGTAAAAGGGACCTTACAAGTATAATTAAGGATCTTGAGATGGGGAGGTTATCCTGGACTGCTTGCAGTGAGCCTAATGTCATCACAATTCCAGGGGGCTTTTTTAATTGATTTTTTTTTTTTTGAAGAGAGAGAGGGGGTGGAGAAAGAGAGAGAGAGAGAGAAATATTAATTTTTTTTCCAGTTATGTATGCATTCATTGGTTGGTTCTTGTTTGTGTCCTGACTGGGCATTAAACCCACAACCTTGACATACTGTAGCAATGCTCTTAACAACTGCACTACATGGATAGAGCACCGCTGCCCTTGTTTAAGAAGAGGCAGGAGAGTCAGAGTCAAAGAAGCCAAGGTGATGACAAATTCAAAGGTTAGAGTCAGAGAGACACTTGAAGATGACACAATGCTGGCTTTGGTGATGGAAGAAGAGTCCATGAGCCAAGGAATGCAGGCAGTCTCTAGAATCCAGAGAAGGTAAGGAAATGTATTTTCCCCTAGAGACTCTAGAAGGAATGCTGCCCTGCCAACATCTAGACTTTAGACTGGCAAGACATTTTGGACGTCTGACCTCCAGGCCTATGAGATAATAAATCTGTGTTGTTTTAAGCCATAAAGTTTGTGATAATTTACAGTAGCAAAGGAAACAAATATACTCCCTGACACCAAAAACTTAAGCCAGATGTTGCATGGCTATGTGGGATGCTTGGAACTGTGACAACCACTTTGAGATCATGAGGACACACTTAGGAATAATCAAAACAATAGTGAGGAGGGCTGGCCAAAAGATGGACAGTGGCTAAGGGTGACAGTCAAGCCCCCTGAAACATCCCTGGAAGCCCTTGCCTCTGGATTTCATGTAATACAAATTCTGTTACTTTTGGCCAAAGACACTTCTTACACAATAACCCTTTCTTGCTTCCAACCCACTTCTGAACCTTGCTCGCCTGGCTCAGTCACTACCCTCTGGGAGGTGAGCATCCCACAGAATAGAGGTCTGCTGCAGGAAGAGCCTAGTTACCTCAGCTCCAAGGGTATGATGTGAAAACACACAGTGGGACCAAGAGGATGTGGTGGCTTCATCATATTACACATGCAGACGTCTTCACTCCGTCACTGTCTTTCAGTAAAAGTTCTCTCTGGGTGAAAATAAAATGGGGCTTGATACAAACCACACACCTCAATTCAAAAAAATGTGTCAGCTTGCTGAAGTACAAGGTAAATTCCCCACCATCACAACAAAAATACCATTCTGTGATTATAACAGTATGCTACTGATGGCAGTGAAGTCTAAGTTTATTGGCAAAAAAGACAAAGAATGTTTTTGAACCAGTAGTTTCTGGAAATGTTTCTCCTTAAGATGCATATGAATACAACTTGATTGTTTTTGTGAACAATGGCAGTCAACTCCTTCCCTCACATTTTGAGGAACCAAGTAAAAAATCATGTCCAAGGGCTGGCTTCCAAAGGGCCTGTTGTAATCCCATTTGCTCTTGTATTGAGCTTAGTGATGATCTGTGGTTTACAAATGGCCTTCCCATCCTGAAACATGGTACGCATTTTCATTTATGCAAATTCATTTGTAATTCTTTCCAGAAATTTATTTTCTTGCAGGTCCCCTGCATTTCCCAACAAATTAATCCCAGGCATTCTGTTTTAATGAGTCTACTGTGAAAAGAATCTCCTTTTCAGTATACCTGTGAAGGTTATAAAGAGTTTGTGTGTATGTGAGTGTATTGATTTATCTTTCTTATTTTGTCTGGTTCATTGGAACCTCATAGATTTTTTAAAAATTTCCCAGTTGGTTTTAAGTGTGTTAATGTTGTCTGTGAATAAATGCATTTATACATTTTTTCTTTCAATAGTTACACAGGCACTTAGGTCTGTTTTATGACTTATTTGTGGCAACAAAAATATCCAGAAATTTTCAAATTATGACTGCTGAGGGCAGATATCCTTCTTTTGTTTTGAATTTATCCATCCATAGGTATTGAACAGAGGTGTGAATAAACAAGAGAGACTCAAGAAGATGGGAGTAGTTTCACCAGAGGGGAAAAGGTTGACTTCCTAAGGCTTGGAGAAACGTTGAAATGGGTTGCATTCAGGACCAGCAGTAAGCCAGTGGCTGATTCGTTTACACCATAGTGATTGCATGATGAGACGCTCCCACACCAAGGACTACAAGATGAAACAAGGAGACCGGTCCTGGGTGACAGTGGTGGGCAGCTTAACCAGTAGCTGGAACCACCTATTTACAGACATTCAGTTCTGTGGGAACAGAGTTTGTTACTTCCGTTACTTGGATGTTCAGTTGTTTACAACCAAACACACACTAAGGGATACAGGGTGCGAAGGCACGAACTAGATTATTCCAAGCCTGACTTACTGCCTCAGCTCAGAGCACAGATTCTTCCAGCATTCTGTGGACTTCCCACATTCCTGAGACAGAACATTCCCTAGAAGTTGTTTGTGGTCTGCCTCAGCTCAGAGCTCAGATTCTTCATATTCCTGCATGTGCTACCAACAGGTCTGGATTACCTTAAATTGATCTCATCTTTGCTGTCGGGGAGAACAGGCAAAGAGTAAATGTGTAGCAGCAATAAATAGACCCAAAAGCCTATTTTCTGGGAAAGTTATGATACAGTAAAATGCTGATTAATTAATTCCTGATTTTTCAACCTGAAGTTCTCAAGCTCTGAGGAGTATCTTTCTTCTTTTGAAATGACTTTTATTTTTTTAAAAACACTTTTTTTCTTTTTACCAGTTTTCTTTTCTTTTCTTTTTTTCAAAGGGTTTTATTTATTTTTTCTTTTCAAGAGAGGGAAAGGGAAGGAGGAGAGGGTGAGAATCATTGGTGTCTGAGAAACATCAATTGCTTCCCTCTTGTATGCCCCCAACTGGGGACCCAGCCCAAAATGCAGGCATGTGTCCTAACAGAGAATGGAACTGGTGACCATTTGGTTTGCATAATGATGTTCAATCCACTGCACCACACCAGCCAGGGCTTAAATGACGTTTAAATGTGTTCCTCTTCACAAGGACAAATCCGAGATGCTCTGTGTAATGAAATAAGAAGAGAGAATGGTGAGTAGTGGTTAAATTGCAGGTTCATGATTCAGTCATGTGGCTGGTTTATGACTCAACTGAATGCCACCCGCTGCCATAGTGATTTGGCTCATATACAGTTTAATATCTGTCATTCTTAATCACATGTTGTTAAAGTTAAATAAACAATGGACTAATGATTACAGAAAGCATATGAAGAGTGTTAACATACAGGGTCCAGCAAAAGTAACACTTGCTTGTCTGTGGTTGGTAGGGTAATAATAAGGGTGTAATAATTTATAGTTTTAATTTGAACACTTCACCTAAAATGTCATATGATGTGCTTGAGTGTGATATTGTGTTACAGAATTACATGCTTATGATTTTGTAATAAAAGACTTGTAATAAAAAAAGGGTATTATTTATGTATCTTGATAATTCAGTATCTCAATAAACATGTGTGTCTGACTATGTGGAGCATATTAAGAAAGGAAAAGTACAAATTAAACTTTGCAATAGAATGAAACAACTATTATTGATATTCCGTCCATATTCATGTGATCCGTAATGTCTTTTCTCCAATTCTAAGTTCTCAAAACTTTTCTCAAGAAAAGTTTCTTCCTATATTACACATCAGCAAAATTTACCTGAACTAACAAGGTTATCTACACTTTGTCTTTCTCTAATGTAGCGTGACTCTTCATATATTTTGCTACAGATATACTCAAGTGTTTGATGGCCAGAGACTACCCAGGCCTGTTAGGATGTATTGTACATACTGAGTGATGTATGTACCTTACTATCCTGCTAAAATCCAAACACTTGTGCATTCCAAAATACTTCTAGTCCTGAAGGTTTTCAACAAGGGATTGGAGCCCTATGTGTAAACAGGATGCATAACATTTTTGACATTTTATATGTACCATAGTTGATATTTGCTCAAAAATGTTATTTTTAATATAATCAAATTATGATAAATTATATAGCATGCTTAATTTGCTAAATGGGAAAAAAAGAACATGCAATTGATTATTAAAAGTTGTATTAAAGTGGCTTTCGTGAATCGATCTTCAATAATATATTTTAAATCACCTTTTAAGCCAAAATAATGTTTTTATTCTACACTATATAAATAGAAAGGAATAAGTAAAAGAATTTCCAAGGGAGTTAGCTTCCTTAAGATGTTAAAGGTCTCCATCAAATATGATGGTGAACCACTAGAATCATCCCCAGACACATCCAAAACAAAACGATCAATATGACTAATTAACATGGCTCTGTTATACTACTTAGGGCTATATAACATCAATTATTTTAAGTCACAATATGGAAAATGAAGAAGCCAAATTACTTTTGGAATGGGAATGGTATTTTATCTGTAACAGCCAAAAAAAAAAAATTCCAAAGAAATGCTGTTAGGATAGATAAAAGACATCTGCATCGTCTCTGAGTAAATACTTTTATGCAAAAATCGACAGACTTACTGGCTAACTGCAATAAATAAGATGAACAATGCAGTCTGCAAGTGGATTCTCTCCACAATGGCCATGAAACAATAAATCCTGGAACACGTTTAGCAAGCAGTGTACAAGATGACCCATAAGGAGGCATAGGGCTGCTGAGACCTGTGAGGAAACCCAAGTTAGAGGAGAGTACACTGGGTCCTGGGCCTGAGGAGCACAGGTGAGCCCCAGGTACCAAGGAGGAAAGGGAACATCATAGCCTGGGCCCTACAACCTGAAGTCGGTGAGAGAATACCAGATGCTGGAGTCTAGGGAGGTAAGAGAATACTTCATCCTGGGCTCTCATGGAAGATGAGAGCGCCCTGGGCCCAAGAAAGAACACATACCACATCTGGGTAGTGGCAGTCTTGTTCATTTCTTAGACATGGACACCTTGGCAAACATAAGAGGACACTGGGTAGAGGACCCTGTCCATCCCGCTCCTTTCTGACAAAGATTCTTTGCTTACTAAACTTCAGGCAGGTTCCACCGAACCCTTTCCCCAACAAGGTTCATCTGAGTACTAGAATCGTGCTAAGTCAATTTATCAAGAATTTCCTGCCCTTGATATCGAACCAAAATCCTCATCCTCACTATGTCCCCTAGGTGTTATCTGGTCACTGGCTTGCCTCCAGCAAGAATCCAGTTAGGTTGGTTCAGCCAGAATCCCAACTTCTTTGTAACTTTCTATCCTCCAATATCCCGTCCCATCCCCTCCAAATCCAACTTGCTCCTTGTGATAAGCCCCCACTTGTCCCGGTTGTATTCAAAATTAACCTCAGTTCTATCATAGAGCCTCTCTTCTCGTTGCAATATTTTTATTGAATAAAATCTATTTCCATCGCTTTAACTTCTGTCCAGCTATGGTTTATCTTTGATAGCACCCACCCTCCTCAAGCCAGGTGCCTAGGTCACAATTAACCCTGCCCTTCTCCCTTCAACATGACTAGACATTTAAGCCTGTCCCTCCTCCCCTCACTGAGGTTGGAGGACACACTTCCGGGAAAGCCGGCTCGGCTTTCCCTGGCAAGACCTTGGGCTGACTTTAGCCACGCCTGCCCCCCCAGTCCCGCCCCTTTTGTCATTATTACAAATATATGCACATTTAGCACCACCCCCAAACGTCAATTCTCTCACTCTTCCAGGAACTTTGGAGGCCCTTAGTCCCACCCCCCCTCTTTCTGCCCGCCCTTCCTCCAATCCCAGGAACTTGGAGGACATTAGCCCCGCCTTCTCCTATAGGCTGGCGGCCCGTATTCGCCCTCGGTGTTATAGCAGTTAGCCACGCCCCCAACACTTCCGGCGATGCCCACCCTTCTTTCTTCCCCAGGGGTGTCATAATCGGTCCCGCCCCCCACCAACCAACTCTAACCCACCCAGCACTTCCGGCACACCCTTCTACCCTGCTCCTTCACTTTCTCCAACTTCCGCCTCGCCCCACGCACGGACGCCCTCCTGCTTGGGCATCACTGTCTCCCGGCCTGCGTCGCTGCTCACGCAGGGGTTATGGCTTTGCGGCCTAGCGTGCCCGACCCGAGGCCTGTCTTTGCCTGGTTGGACCGGTGGAGAACATGGGTGAATACCCTCTTCCCCTGGCTTCGCCGGCCGCCTGGAGCTGGGTAGACAAGATGGCCGCTGCCTGGGAGCGGCTGGGCGCGGCTCGCCGCGGGGGTGTCTGGGAGTTGTAGTCCGAACGGACGCGCTGACGCACTTCGCGGCGGGGAGACGGGCGCCATTGTGCGCCGCGCGCCGGTGAGTACGGCGCGAAACCTCCGCCCGTCGGGGACCGTGCGGTTCCTGCGTTGCCTGCCTTCCTCTCGCCGCGGGGTGGGTCGGGCGCTGTGGTCGGTGACAGGGACCCAGATAAAAGACATTCCTTCCGGGCCTGGGTGTGGGCCGGCCCACCCCCCGGGCGTGGGAGGACTGAGGACCAGAGTGGACTCCCCCCTGGATGAGGAACGTGGGAGGGGATCTTGTGTCGCTGGGTAAATCGGTCTCCAGGTGTCTGGGAGGAGGCGGAGACTGCCCCTTCAGAATGTTTTCCGAGAGTGGGTGGATTGGTCGTTTCCCGTTGACGGGGCCGCTTCCGGGCAGAGGAGGGGGCCTTTCGGGGTAGACCTCACGCCCCTTCCACCTCCCAAATTCCATTCTCTCAGGACTCTGTTCATTCCCACGAGACCCGTCGAAGAGGAAAGTATGACCTCCGGGCTTCCGACGGCCTGGTTCCATGTGAGTAGAGTCCTCTGAGTTTTAGTGCACCCTGGGTCTGGGATGTGGGTGTCCGGATGATGGTGTGACGCCACCCTCCCATAGATGCTCGCAGGCCTTAGAGCCTCGGCGAAGGGTGAGGGACTGGGCCAGAGATATCCTGCTGGGTGGGGGAGCAGCAGGTTCCTTAGCTATCTCTCCAAGAGAGTGGTTAGTGTAGAGGTTATTACGGGGGATTCTAATTTATTTTTTTAAAAGTTTTTTTAATTCTCCGCTGAGAGTATGTTTATTGACTTTGGAGAGAGTGGAAGACAGAGAGAGGGAAAGAAACATCGACGGGAGAGAGCGTCTCCCATGCTCCCCAATCCAGACGGAACCCAAAACCCGAGCATGTACCCTGACCAGGAATCGAACCTGCGACCTTTCAGTTTACTGGAGCCACACCCACCAGGATTCTAATTTATTTTCCAAACCCGGGGGGAGACTTAACAGATCTGAGCAAGGATCAGACTCTTATTTAGATTTCAACAGGTACTGTGGCATCAAAACTAGAGGTGATGAGCTCAGCCACTAAGAGAAAAGGTGGATCCTTGGCAGGTGATGAAAATAGAAGCAGCACAGGCAGTCAGTCGGTGGGGGCTGAAGGCTTAGGTGTGATGGATGATTCAGCTCATGGAGTCCCCGAGGAGGAGAGGTGCGCATTGACATAAGTGTTAGAATCACCAGGTTAATATGTAATGGGGAGGTTTTCAGGAAATGAAGCACCCTCTCACAGCTTCATGTGTTGTCCTTGCTGGAACCTGAATAGGGTCAACTTAGGTTTGCTCAGTGTCAGACAAACTGAGGAACACATAATGGGACCCCTGAAATGCTTTCAGGTCATCATGTAGACTGTGGCTTGATGTTCTCAGTCACCTGCGTCCTCTCAGCATTAGTGCTGAACATGAACCTGTGGGTTTTAGGAACCAGTGACTTTTGAAGATGTGACCCTGGGTTTTGACCCGGAGGAGTGGGGACTGCTGGACCTTGAACAGAAGTCCCTGTACAGAGAGGTGTTGCTGGAGAACTACAGAAACCTGGTCTCAGTGGGTAAGGCTGGCCTCCATGTCAATAAAGATCTGCGCTTTGCTGCTTGAATGTGTTGCCACTGAAGTGTGTGTCTGCTTGGGCTCAGGCTGCAGGGATCAGAGTACAGGGGTCAAGGCCCTGGAGCTTGAGGGAGAGGGCTTTACTCTGTACCCGTGGGAAAAGGGCACCTTCACATATGACTTCAGAAGCTTCACCTACTCCACCCCTCAGAGACCTTTAATACCAAGGAGGTGGTCACAAGAATCCCAGAGGACATGGTGTCAATGTCCAACAGCCCAGGAGTATCATCACAGACCCTAATCCCTTCCATCTCTCCGTGGTTAGTGTGAACTTTTCCATTCTTAGGTTAGTAACTGCATTATTGTGGCTCCAAGCATCGTGCCCCTGTTAAAAGCAGAAAGAAGGAATGGGAGGGGGCAGCTACCCAGGCTAGTGTTCTTTTCACAGCTGTCACATTTAGCAAAAATGGAAAAGCCCTGTCGCCTCTGCTGACAGATTTTCCTTTGTGACTTGCTGGACAGAACTGGGTCCCGCTGCCACCTTTATTGGCAAGGGAATCCAGGCAAGCAAAGGTGATGGGGGGGTCATCATCACTGCTCTATATCAGAGGTCATGTTCCCCTAGGGGACAGCATGTGCCACAGCAGGAAAGCATTTTCTTCTGAACACAGACCCCCAAGCCCTGTCTCTTTTCCCTTGGGCAGAACATCAGCTTTCCAAGCCAGATGTGGTATCTCAGTTAGAGGAGGAGGAAGAGCTCTGGTCGGTGGAGAGAGGAATTCCTCGAGACACCTTTTCAGGTGAGAACCAGGCACATGGGAGTCCAGCAGGGAATGGGCTGACTGGTTGGTCAAGGATTGGTACCTTAAACAAAGAAGGTGGAAGAGAAGACCCCAGGTGAGGTGCCATGATGAGTGGCTGCAGACATGCTGAATCAAGCTCTGCTGTTTCCTCTGTGCTCAGGGTCAGGGGTGTACTCCTTGGTTGAACATGAATCTGTTGCTGGTGATAGGTTGGCAGTGGGGGTTCCCACACTCTGCTTCACTCGTCCACTGCCCTCCCCTCATGCAATCACCACTGACTGGTGTGTGTCTCTGGTCACACTATATTTCTTTTTTAAATGTGTTTACATATGCGTATACAGATATGCTGTCTCCGACATGATAATTCAAAATAATGATTTTTCGACTAGATGGTGGTGCGATAGTGATACACATACGACCATTCTGTTTTTCACTTTCAGTACAGTATTCAACAAATTACATGACATATTCCACACCGTTATCAAGTAGGCTTTTTGTTAGATGATTTTTACCCAACTATAGGCTAATGTAAGTGTTCTGAGTGTTTAAAGTAGGCTGGCTTAACTGCAGTTTCAACTTAGGATATTTTCAACTTACGATGGGTTTATCAGGACGTAACCTGATCATAAGTTGAGCATCTGTATGTTTTAATATTTTTGGGGTGTTCTTAATACAGATAGGTTTGCTTCGTTTTAACAGATTTATTATGGTCTACGTTTAATTTTTTCTCTTCATGGACATTCAGTTTGTTGCAGAAAACCTTGCGTACTTTTTTTTTTTTTTTTTGCACGTTCAAGTTGGTTTTCCTTGTAGGTAGGATTTGTAGAAATGGAACTTCAGAATCAACAAAAAAATGGAAGCTAAAAATCTAGTAGCAAATTGCCGTCTAAAACCTTTTAAAATACATATACCTGCTCAAGTGCATGAGAGCTACTTTTCTCTTTTATTGCTGGTGTTTTTGTAATCTTTTTATATATCTGATAGGAAAAGATGGTATGTTCTGTTCAGCTAACTTTATGAAGCTACACATAGTTCACCTTTGTGAAATTATGAAACATTTTCATAAGTTTGTGATGGGGGGAGAGGGGAACATTGATGTGAGGGAGAAACATCAGTTGGTAGTCTCCCATACCCACCCCAACTGGGACTGGACCCATAACCTAGGTATGTACCCTGACTGGGAATAAAACCTGTGACCTTTTGGTGTACAGGATGATGCTCCAACCAACCGAGCCACACCATCCAGGGCTATATTTTTTCTTTTATAAGTTCAGATATTGTCTCCTCCCTTTTTTGATATGAATCTTGATATGTTATGGATGTTAATATTGCAGATATACCAGACCAACATTTACTTTCTACTTTTACTTAGTCTCCATAAAAAAGTTTTATGATTTCAGGTATTTGTATTTTTATTCTAGGTTTTGTACCATATGTAAGCAGATTATGCAGATCATTTTTTGTATTATAGTATTTTTTGTTTTGGGTTTAGTTGTTTTATTTAGCTGGCATTTCCTGTGTATATGGTGTAGGGCACAAGTTCTTTCCATGTCAAGGGTCCCCAGTGTCCGGACTGTGGACTGGTACTGGTACAGGCCTGTTAGAAACTGGGAGGTACAGCAGGAGGTGAGCTTGAATGTAATGCACTTGAATCATCTCGAAACCATCTCCCTACCCTCCCAGTCCATGGAAAAAAATTGGAAAAATTGTCTTCCACGAAACCAGTCCCTGGTGCCAAAAATGCTGGGAACCACTGGTGTCTGGCACAAGTTCTTTCAATATCCATTTTCTGATTAGGTTCTTTCACTTACAGAACCACTGTCATTATCATGGACTAAATTTGCACAGTCGTCATAGATTGTAGGCTTCCTTGGCTCTTCTGCTTCCTCATTTCTGTTTCTTGAATAAACACCCTATGGCTATTCTTAATTGTAGCTTTATAAGTGCTTATTTTAACTTTATAACAAACTTAGATAAGTGATATTAGCTGTCCTCAACCACCTGATTTGCAGGTGAAACTCACCATCGGCTTAGCAAGGTTCATTGAGAAGATCCTGTTAGAGTATGAATTATATTTGATTAGATTTAGCAATCTCTTTATGCATCCTTGGTGTGTGTCTTGGAGTTTTGACACAAGGATGTGAAGGGGGATCTGGCCTCACTGCTTTGTCAGGTTTTTAGGTACTGTTGAACTTTCGCTATAGCTGATGTTATTGCTTGGGTTAATCCTCTCTCGCAGTCTTGTGTAGTTGTTCCATGAACCTGGCATGCTGCTTAAATTCTCTTCTTTAATTTTCTTAGTACAAAGTCATTTTATCAGCAAGTATAAAGCAGGCAAATTTTATTAATGTTTTTTTCTTCTGGGTAATCATGTAAATACATCCATCACAACTGATACTTCCAAAACACTATAAAATTGAGAATGTGAAGAGTGAATGGTCTCTAACTGAAACGGGAAAGTTTTGGGGTATTGACGAGCATGATGCTTGATTTTGCTTTGATTTAAATCAGTTTTTATCTGGATAAATAATTCTCTGGTGCTTTCTAATAAATGAAAATCAGTAGCCCTGATTACCCCTCCAGAACCTTCCAAGGCGACCATAGGATTTTCTTCTTTGAGTAGTTATGACAGTGACATAATGAACATAGAAGCACCCTTGTTGTAATGAGATGCAGGCATCCAATGACATTTTTTAGGACATTTATATTAATATTCATAAGTTGAGTTGGGGAGGTGGAGTTGTTTGTATTTGTGGTCGTTTTGTCATCTTTTGTTATCAGTGTGCTGGCTTAGTAGAGAAAACTTTGGATGTCTTCGTTTCCCTTTGTTCTCTGGGCTTTAATACGAGAAACACTGAACTCCCTGCTACTGACAGTATCAGCTGTGAATCTATCCCTGGCCCCATCTCTGGTGATGACCTAGTGTTTCCCACAACATGGAAGCTGGATTCACCACGATGCTTTGTCCTCTTTTCTGGGCACCATGTTTCAGCGTTGATGACTCAGAATTACTTTTTTGTTTTGTTTTCCATATTCAAATTCATTCCTTTCATTCCCTGCATTAACCAAGAGCACGGGTCACTGAACTCTACCTCATCTAGAAGGTCCTCCGCAACACCAGCACTGGACATGCCCACCATGGTTTCTGTTCCCCCTGGTTGCCCCCTTGATCAACCCTCCTAATGTCCCTTCCAGTGTTTGTGGCTCTAGCTGTGGCAGGTGTGTGTCTCATCATCCCTGGAATTTAATTAAGCCCTATGTCCTGAGGGGCCAAACCTTCCAGCTGTGCACTTCGCCTGATCTGGTAGACCATAGCTGCCATGGGGGACATTGGGTGCCTGTGGCTCTGCACCTCTTGAGTGACAGGAGATTTAGGGGTGGTGCCTCATAGCAGAGACCACAGGCAGGAGGGCTTGTCAGGACACTCTTCTGTTCTGCTGTGCCTAAGGTGATAGATGCCTAGCTCATCTCTGCTCTGTCAGGGTTCTTTATGTGATATCTTCCCCTCACAGCTTCACCTGCCCCTCACAAATCCCTGTGGAAGCCCTGCTGTGTCCCATGCAGAATACTAAACACTTGGTAGTAAACAAAAGACCCTGCAATTGTAGACTTTGTAGTCTAGTAGTTGACAGCCTTCTACAAACAAGTTACATAAATGTAACCATGTAAACACAGATAAATAGTGGTGAATACTAGAGAAAAAGAGCATGGCGTAAAGCGGGGGCAGTGGGGAGGAGGTCAGGAGACACTGAGGGGTGAGATTGAAGCCGATTCCAGAAAGAAAATATAA
This sequence comes from Mormoops blainvillei, assembly GCA_004026545.1. NCBI lineage: Eukaryota > Metazoa > Chordata > Mammalia > Chiroptera > Mormoopidae > Mormoops > Mormoops blainvillei. The sequence continues at coordinate 23,020 of PVJD01012422.1, read as the reverse complement.
GAATTCTGCTGATGTCTGAGTGGTGTTGAGAGCTTCCAGGCATGGAGACACAGTTTCGAGTAACTGAGAATGGAACAGGCTTGGCATATTCAAGGAACAGAAAGTCACCCAATTGGGTGGGGAGCAGTAACCGAGGTGTATTGACATGGAGCTACAGTTTAGCAGGCACACAGTGCCTCCACTGTGGCGGGGGGAGTTTGGTTTTCATTGAGCAGGTATGCTGTGGCTTTCCACAGATCAATCTGGGTGGTTGTGAAGAAAGAACTGTGGTAGGGCAGCTCATAGAGGCCCATGGTAGTATCCAGGGAAGAGGTGGTGATAACTTGGCCTGAGAGAGCAGCAGCAGGATAGGGGAGAAGCCAGCAAGGGGCTCCTCCCCATTCATAGGTGGATTCAGTGAGGCTAGGTGAGTGATTGATCAGGAGGTGCAAAACAGAGGAGGCTTCTGGGGTTTTCTTTATGTGTGTATTTACTACATATGCTGTTTTTATATGTCAACATTGCATTCTAAAAATACAGTAAAGAAGAATTTTTGGCATTACACAGTGACATGGGGGGAGTAGTAAAGACATAGAATTTTGAAGGATGGAAATAGAGGTTCCTTTTATTATGTTATATTGAAATAATTTTTTAAACAAATTATCTGAGTAGTACAAAGAACTCCCTAATAACTGTCACCTAGATTTAAGAGTTTGGAACTGTCTCTTGTCTTGACCCATTCTGTTAATCGGGCATGAATGAGAGGAAACTTAGAAGTTTGTAAGCCATTTGAATGCACCTGTGTGAACCTCAGGAGGAGGTCCAAGCAGTGTATAAAAACATGGGAATCAGGTGTTTGGAATGGCATGCTTGACCCTTAGAGGAGAGAACCATCTCTTGCAGTGGTCTCTTACTCCCAGTGCTGCTGTAGCTGTGCCTCTGCTTAATGCAGAGAACTGGGAATGAATGAAAAGCTAGGCCTCTCTGGCTCCCCAGGATAGCAAAAATGGTAGCATGGACATTGTTTGAAGTAGAAGGAAACAGTAAGTGCTTAAGACAGATGGCATTCATCTTCAAGTAGGTATTGATCTGGAAAGGTGCTATGAAGATAAGGAATGTGCAGAAATATTTGATGGCACTCAATCTTCAGCCATCACACAGTGTTCTTTCCAGAAAGTATTGCCATATGTGTGGTTCAGGTAGAACACTTGACACAGAATTAGGTTTAATTGTTAGAAGACAAGTGAAGTGAAGACACTTTTTCAAAATCTATTTTGAAAAAATAGTAGGAAAGCCTATAGGACATGTAACTTTTTTGATTTGCCAAGAAATTAAATGAGATGAGCCCTACAAATATGGGTGTGGCACCTCTCAAAGTAGCAGGAACATTAGTAGAAAAAAACATGGGGAAGAGATCCTTTTGTTAGGAGGAACAGAGGAAATCCTCTAGATTTCATACTTTGTGTAGCCTGAGGTGACTCATGCGGGAGTAAAGCAAACTTGGGGAATAGGAAATCAATGGTTTTACACAAGGGATTCCAGAACAAGACTGAACGAGCATTTTAGTATCACAAATCCTGTTTTCAGTTCATCTGGGCCTACTTTAAGACAGGGCTCACAAAGGAGACTAACATGCAGAGACCCTGAATGGAGAAATCCTTTTCATGAGTTTTTCAACTGTGAACTTAAATAGGGACAAAATCCCAGGAATATGATCCTAGCTGGAAAGGCTTCTGTTCTGGTTCAGCCAGTTTTGAGAGAATTCATACTGGACCAAAAAAACCTAGTAATGTGGAAAAGTAGTTATACCAAATAATTCCATCTGAGAACTCTGAAACCATGGGAATGTGATTGCTGTGGAAAAGGTTTCATGCATAGCTCTCTTACTCAGCATTATAAGTCTTACGGGGAGCGCCTGAGAATGTAACCACTGTTAGGAAGGCTTCAGGAGTCACAGAACCCACTGGCAAGCTCTTCAGTAGGAGTCCTCATCATGTTCACATCAGAGGACTCATATGAGAGGAGGCCCTCAGTGTCATCTGTGCAGGCAAACTATAGCCCTGGGTGTCACCTTATCTAACAACAAGCAAACAAAAAAGCCTTACACAGGAGGAGAACCAACTGCACTGAATAATAATGAAATGCCTCATCCTATTTGTGCACCAGATAAGCCATACCAAAGGCAAACTGCATAAAACTGAAGATAAAAATGTACAAGTAAAACTGGTCATGTCTTTTCCAGCTGGTTTTGTTATCTGATTTGCACATCTGGAGCAGATATTAAATAACGGGTGAGAACAGTCATCTTTATTTCAGTTACTAATGTATGTCCCCAGTTGCTAAGACAATGACTGAATGTCTAGTTCAGGAAACTGTTGAATCAAAAATGGCTGAAGAAACAGCAAGAGGCAAGAGGACATCTTCAAAGAGAGGAGACTTTGAAGACAAGGCCACAATGGGTGAGGGATGATGAAGGAAATCCTGGGATGAAATAGATAGCGTTATGAAGAACTCCCTGGAGGCTGGGCCAGGAGTCTAGGATCATGAGTGACTATCAAACATAGTCTTAGCAGGAACCCAGCCTAGCAGTGTGGTCACATCCTGTGCAGTCTTCATTTAAAAACACTTTGTGTTCTCTGTCACCTTCTACGTATGTGTTTTCTTCTCTAAGATCCATGTAATCTTGATCCTTTTTTTTTTAAGATTGTTTATTTTTAGAGAGTGGAAGGGAGAAAGAAAGACAGGTAGAGAAACACCAGTGTGTGAGAGAAACATCAATGGGTTGCCTGTCAATCTGCAATGGGTTGCCTCTCCTGCAGGAGAGGCATATGCCCTGACTGGGTATCGAACTAGCAACCCTTTGGTTCACAGGTTGGCACTCAGTCTACTGAGCCACACCAGCCAGGGTAAATCTCAATCCCTTTGACTGGGGACGACTCTTCCAGATGTCCAGATATAGTACCCTGGGTAATTTCAAGGCCTGAAATGCCTTAGCTATTAATTGAATATGAAGGAAGATAAATGAACTAATGAGCATTTAACACAAACATTTTGGAGTGAGGACGGGGAGGAAGGACCTCCAAAAGTCCTAATGAAAGAGGAAAAGTGATAAGAATCAAAGCAGGAATAAATGAATCAGAAATGCAAGGGGAAAAAAATCCAAGAGCCCATTTTGGGGGGTAACTTGGATTAAACAATAAAAGGGCATCTAAGAACCTGTACAGGAGAGAAACTATACAGATATTCAGCAGCATGTGAGGTTGTTTCCATTATACTACTTTCCACAGTTTTACCAAGAATGAGCCAGCTTTGTGTACTATGTGAAAAAAATCTCCAAGATATATGGTATGTGTGTTGTTTCTTAAAATATCTTTTAATAAGACTATACTTTCAGGGATCATTTGTATAGTTCATTAAAATACCTTCTAAGATATGCATCTTACATATGTAAAGATAATATGGATGCAAATATTATTGATGCCTTTTTCTTAAAAGTGTACATATAAAACACAACTATGAATGTGCGTTGATTGCTTATCACTGGAAGATTGTAGAAACTGATAGGCTGTGATTGTCTCCTAAAAAGGAAACTGGATGGGAGGCTGACTTTCCATTTTTAGAGGGGCTGCCCACCCATAACAGTGAAATGGTCAGTTACATCTCCAAACTGACCTGGGCAGTGAATATCTTCCGGCTTTCTGATAAAAGGTAGTTTCCATGGAACATGAACAGTTCAATAACAAAACAGAGACTGGCATGCTAACAGGTTCTTTCTGAAAAGTGTACCAAAGCACTAAATGATAATACAGAGAAGACAATATTTATAGCTCATCACCACCACCTTTATGTTTTTAAAAATTTATTTACGTTAGAGAGAGAGAGGAGGGGAGGGAGGCAGAGAAACATCAATGTACAAGAGAAACAGCGCTTGGTTGCCTCTCACATACCCCCAGAAAGGGACCTGGCCTGCAGCCGAGGCATGTGACCTGACTGGGAATTGAACCCACAACTTTAAGTTCAGAAGCCTGCACTCAGTCCATTGAGCCACACCAGTCAGGGCACAACCACCTTTAAAAAAGGGAAAAACTAATCTTTTGAGACAGTAATGAAGTCAGAAATGTGACAAATAACAAAATAATACAGAAACTAACAACTGATTTACAACAGGAATAACCAGTTTAAATGGATGAAGATTTTGTTAATACTTTTTTGAAATGGTACCTAAGAATAAATTAAGGAACAGACAGGCTCTTTTTGAAGAAAGTTGTTCATGGGATGTGGAAGACTTGAATAGGTGTAAATACTGACTTTTGAGGGCTTACAAAGGCTAGAAGTGTATGAAGTTTCTTGCTTGACTAAGTCCAGCAGCATTTAGGGAAGTGCTGCTGGAGCCCTGTGGGAGCAGGAATGCCAATGTCTGTCCCAGCTGGTCTGGGAAGGAGCAGGTGGGGATATAACCAGGTGTCTTCGGACCCCCGGACCGTACTTCCAGCCACTGCTCAGGCCCCCAAGCAGATGGGGACGTCGTAGCAACAACAATCCTCCCATGATAATTTACATATAGGACACAGTTTCAATGCCAATGAGATTTTCTGGAATTTGACAGAAATTGGAAGTCCAGGCAGAAGGTTTAAAGGCCTTTAGCTGTATTGAGTCAACAAATGCTGTGCTTGAGCACTTGCCAGAGTGCCAGGCACTGTTAAGGTATGGTGAGGCTCGTCTTCTTGGGCCTCCTTTCATTCCAGAGTGTGTATGGCTGCTTGAATTTAAACCAATGAATGTGAACATACCAGGTCGGTTCCTTGATCGAATTGGCCGTCTTCCCAGTGTTCCATGGTCACCTGCAGCTACTGGGTGCTACGTTTGACAGTGTGTATCTGTAACATTTCTGTAAAGTTCCCCATGGCAGTGCTGCTCTAGAGGTGGAGAGGCAACAATAAGTTAATGGAGTAGATATTTTGAGATGGCAATCAGTGCTATCAAGAGAAATGACACAGTGGTACATGCTGGGGACAGTGGGGAGACGTGGGTGGTTTAGAACTGGGCAGGAAGACAGCGCTGAGGACGTGACATCTGAGCTGAGAGCTCGATGGGGAAGATGTTGGGAAAGACTACTAGGCGGGCGGGTGGCAAGCTTGAAAACCTCTAGACGAGACACACTTGGACACAGCTTAGGAAAAGTAAGATGGTGGCTATGGGAAGTCCCAGTTGGTGTAAAGGGCACAAAAGAACAGGGTTTGGATCCCAGCTGCTATGTTCCCCCTGTGGCCTTGGGCAGGGTTCCTAGCCTCTCCCAACATGGATCTTTGTGTGAAGGTTGGACACCTGTTTACTGGGACTGTGGTGAAGTCCAGGTCCTGGGGGTCCTTCATGAAATAGTAGCTACTGTTGATCAGAGACTGACTGATACAAAGGTGATCATCAAAACCTTTAGCAGGTCCTTCCCTGGGCCTGGAGTTGGGGTTTCTGTTGCACAAAACCCAGTTGGCAGCCTCAGAAGTCCAGTGGGGGTGTTAAATGGTCATTGTATTTGTGGACTGGTAGCCACAGTATACCTGGTTAGTCGTCAGTGTTCACTAGGAAATTGCACTGTGAGGGAGCCAGCTTACCTTGGAAGGGAAGCAGCGGAGAGACAGAAGGAATATGAAAGAAGAAAACAGCAGCTCCCATCAGCCTTTACTGCAAGCTGTACCTAGCTTTGGGTACCCAATCACTTAAGGTAAGGAAACGTTGCCTAAAGATTGCAGTCTGAGCAGTCCGGTAGAGAAATGGAGTTACACGTCAATGGATTACATCACCCAGATTCTCCAGTGGTCAGCTGATGGGTTGAAAGCCAGGACCATAGTTTTCCCACAGATGGTTCAACATTATGATGGTGTGAAAGCAATGTGCTTTCAGTAGAAAAAGTATTCCAAATTTTTATCTTTTCCCAGGCTAGTGATAGTGGGTGGAATACTGTCTTGCAGTGCTGGGCAGTGGCAGAGGCTCAGCTGCCAATCAGACACATGATCATGAGGGTAAACAACCAACATTGCAGTGTACTGTGTTGCCAGCACTGTATGGACATTGTTTTGTGTGTTTCCCATCCATTCAAGCCTACAGAACCCATCTGTGTCTGCTGTTTCTGGTAAGAATTTGAAGGCAGTTACTGTTGAAATGAAACTCAAGATAGCTTTCTAGCCATGGGCTAATGTAATATTTTGAGCATGTTTAAAGTAGGTGGAGCTCAGTTGTGATATTCAGTGGGTTGAGTGTATTAAATGCATTTTATTTTTATTATCGACACTATTACAGGTGTCCCCATTTTCCCCAACTTTGCTCACCTCTGTCTCCTGACCCCCTTCCCTCTGGCTGTCACCACACTGTTGCCTGTGTCCATGGGTTATGCATATATGCTTGGCTAATCCTTTTCTCCTCTCAAGTCTAAATGCATTTTCAATTTATGATGGGTTTATGAGGTTTTAAGTCAAGGAGCCATCTGTACTTGGAGCTGCAGCTATTAGGGATTATTTTATACGGCCCCAGAGAGGTGGGTGGGTCAGTCAGTCACGATCTGCCCCAGTGAGGTGTGGGAACCCACTTCCCGGACAAACTGGTAAACTTATGTGATAAACTTCAGAGCTTCTGTTTTTCTGGTGATGATTACTGGCCCAAGGGATGAGAGCCTTAGAGAACTAAGATGCCTAGAATGATACCCACCAACTTCCAGTCTTGTGGCCCATCTAAGTTACTGCATAGCACCCCATATGATAACTGTGCAGAACCTGTATCAGCCTGGACTGGGCTGCAGATCCACTGGGCTCTCAGCACTGTAAGGACGCGCAGAGTTCCTGACACCCAGATCCAGAAAGGCTCTGTGGCTTAAAACAGTAAGGCTTCACATTTTTCAGCAAGCATTCAATGCAAGATTTTGGAAAAGCACCCTGGAGCCCCCAAGGATAAGAGGAGAAACTAAAAAAGTAAGTAAATCAGAAACTGAATGGGGGCAGGGAGATGGAGTAGGATAAAGAAAACCTAGCAGTTATTTAAGGGAGAAGGCACAAAATAAAAATCCCTCTGATGAGCCAAGGAGTACAAAACGAGTTCTTTGTAGAGACTAGGGGGCCATGAAGCAATACGGAGAAGGAAGGTTGTGTTTAAGGGTCATGCATGGTTATTGCCCAAATGGTGCCTGGCCCAGCACTGAGCCGTTGGGAGGCACCCGCCTCCAGTCCCGAATTGGGAGAGGGGGCACATGTCAGGTCCCTGTCCCCGGCTTCCAAGTTACTCTCCGGAATTTCAAGCTTTACGGGCGTCGGTTTAAAGAAAAATAAATGAACTATGCTTTCAAATACAGAATTTGGATGAGGAGGATAAACTCGAGAAATCCTAAACAACAGGGAGGGGGATTACATTCTAAAGATAATGACAGATATGTATAAATGAGTTAGGAAAGGCCCCTAAACGAAACATTCTCTTGTTGGGAGAAGAGGCTGGAAATGACAGGTGAAACGCTTGTCATTCTTAACAAGGGCGGTGGAAAGTCACTTTAAACTTGGGGCAGGAGTTTAAACGCGGCCAAAGACTGCGATGTGCGTAGGTCAGATCTGCACTCCCAGGGCCGCGTACTTTCCAGGGGCGCACCGGCCGTCTGCAGCACCTGTGTGGGCTCCGCGACGGTGACTCCGCAGCCATAGATGAGCCAGGTTTGGACTCTGGGAGGAGGGCAAACAGGAAGCCGGTGCGTGCTACTCTGTTGGAAGGAGACCGCGCCTCCACTCCGGCGCATTTCAAGAGGGACACGGAGCGGGACAGTGTGCGCGGAAGCTCCACCTGCGCCGCGCCTGTACCCGGCGCTGACTCGCGGGCAGTGGGAGGGGAGGACACGGGAGACGAGCACCGCGCGAGTGGCCGAAATTAGGGGCCTATGGGCGTGCCCTGAGTCGTGAGCAAACTTCCGACATGGCGGCGCAGGAAGCTGCGCCGCGGAGGTTCTTGGGAGTTGTAGTGTCCCAGCAACCAGGTCATGACTCCTGCGCCGGGCGTAAATTGCGGTAAATTGCGGGGGTGGTTGGGGTGAAGAAGGGCGGGAAACTGGTTCTGCGCGCCCAGCCTCCTAGCGCCTGTTTATAATTGCTTGCTACAAAGGCAGCGGCTGCTGGAAGGATGCAAACACAGAAACGCCCCACTTCGCATAACATTGTCTTGATTTTATTTTTCAAGATTTTGTTTTTCTAGAGAGAGGAAAAGGGAGGAAATAAATACCTATCGGTTGCCTCTCGCACCCCCTCCCACACTGGGGACCTGGCTGGCAACCCAGGCAGTGCATTGACCGGCAATCAAACCGGGATCCTTCCCCAGTGGGTGCTCAACCCACTGAGCAACCACCAATCAGAGCCTTTTTTTTTTTTTCCTTTTTAAGGCAGCGGCAGTTGCTCCTCAGTAATGATTTTTGTCCTGCTTTTTTTTACTTCACACGTAGCAGCTTTCCTATGTTGTAATAATACTAAAAAAAAATGTGATTTTTAAAAACATATACTTACTTTTAGAGAGGGGGAGGAGGGGGGGAGGAAGAGAAACATCAGCGCGCTAGAAGTACCTGGACTGGTTGCCTCTCGCGCGCCCCCGACCGGGGCCTGGGCTTGCAATCCAGGCATGTGCCTTGGCTGGAGTGGAACCAACGACCTTTTTTGGTTTGCAGGCCTGCACTCAGTGGGATTTTTTTTTTCCTAACTTTTTATTCAGTGTGATTTTTTAAAAGAGATTTTTCTGTTTATTTGTTTTTGGAAAGACAGGGAGAGAAGCATCAATGTGTTGTTGCCACTTGCTCGCTCCCCGACTGGGGACCTGGCTGGCAACCCAGACATGTGCCCTGACTGGGAATTCAGCCACGGGCACTCTGGTTGGTAGGCTGGCACTCAGTCCACTGAGCCACACCAGCCAGGGCTCAGTGTGACTTTTAATGCCCTTGTGGGAATCTTTCACAGTTATCGTGACCCATGTTTCCCAGTGTTCCGCAGGTAATGTGTGTCGTGGAAATGAACCCACCCAAATGAGCAACAGCAGAGCCGTTCTAGCAAGGGGCTCAGCCAGCGTTCCTTCTGTTTGGTAGAGACGGTAAAACAGGCAGGAAGGGGGTCGATTTACATGAAAAATGGGAAGGTTCTGATCAGAGGTTATAGGCTTGAGGTTCAAAAGGAGAAACTGGAGGTCACTACCCAAGTCCCCACCCAGCGAGCTTGTCACCTGTCAGAATTCTGTTACCACATGTGGTCTGGCCTTTGTCTCTCTGAATATTCATTCTCTGTCTAAATCCATCTTCATCTGCAGGTAGCATGAGGGCATTCTTTGCTAAGGCTTTGAGTTCATGCTGTAAGTTCCTTTCCAAGTAGAGTTGTAGTAACCATTTACACTCGTAACTTAAAGGGTGCGCATTTGCTCTTGAGGTCAGCCACACTGTTTCTATTCTAAAAACAAATCTAGTTAGGAATTAATCATAAAACGTGATTATTTACAGTTTAAACTGTGTTTCTTGACCCAATTCCACCTGGGGAGGGGGTGCGTTTCCCCACACTAACAATTCTTGCACCAGCAGGGTCTCAAATCAATTTTGACACTTTTTACCAAAGATAACATCAAATTCCACAGGCTAAGTACCACAAGTCTTCAGCCCCTGCCCTCCCCCAGCCCCAAACACACACATGCATGTGCTCATTTCAGATGCAAGCCATAAGGCCAGGCACTCTGCTTCTGACCAAATGGCTGTGAATTGAAGGTACCAGCCACTTCTTCCAACTTAGAACACCAAGCAATTCCAGATTGTTACCTGTACGCTAATCCACTGGATGTAAATCAGGGATTCCCACAACCCGCTCCTGGGGTTTGATTAGTTTGCCCAGAGAGTTCAGAAACATTACTACTAAGTTACCAGTTCATTATGAAAGGATATAATTGCAGAACCAGGAGTTATATCCTAGATTGGGTATGGAAACCCCTTCCCCAGAGCCTCCATACCCAATCCAGATCACCACTCTCCCAAAACTTTCACATGTTCACCAACCCAGAAGCTCTGTGAACCCAGTCCTTTTGGGGTTTTATGGAAGCTTCACTATAATAGGCATGATTGATTAATCACTGGCCATTGGCTATTGATTCGATCTCCAGCCTCTCTCCCCACCTGAGATTGGGAGGTGGGGTGGGACTGAAAGTTCCAACCTTTAATCACATGGTTGGGCTCCTGGCAAATATCCCTTATCCCCACATGCTTCCCAAAAGTCACCTCATTAACAGAGCAAGACTCCTGGAGCTGTGAGCCAGGAACTGTTGATGAAGACCAGATACATATGAAAAATATGTTTTGTTCATTCAGGTGACCAAATATATACTTCTTTTTTTTTAGTCCTCATCTGGGGATATGTTTACTGATTTTTAAAAATTATTCTTAGAGAAAGGGTAAGGGAAGGAGAAAGAAACATCAATGTGCGAGAGATATATCAATCAGTTGCCTCTTCCGTGCTACCAACTGGGGACCTGGCCCAAAACCCTGGCATGTGCACTTACTGGGAATCGAACTGGCAACCCCTCAGTTCACATTCTGGCACTCAATCCACTTAGCAATACAAGCCAGGGCTGTTTGTTTATTTTAGAGAGAGAGAAAAACATCAGTTGGTTGCCTCCTGTACATTTGCCAATCATGGATAGAACCCGCAGCCTTTTGGTTGCATGGGACAACGCTCCAACCAACAGAACCACGTGGCCAGGGCTATGTACTTCTTAGAAGTCATAATATTTTATGTTTTTTCTCTTTAAAAATTTTAGAGAGGGGGGAAGGGAGAACAAGGTGTGCGAGAGAAACGTCAGTTGGTTGCCTCTTGCATGTCCGAACCTGAGGCCTCGCCCGCAACCCAGGCATGTACCCTGACCGGGAATCGAACCAGTGATGTTTTGGTTCACACGCTGGTGCTCAAGCCACTGAGCCACACCAACCAGGGCACATGATGTCTGTATTTATTAAAGTCTTTAAGTCTTTTAGAATTGGTGTTTCTTCTTACAGTTGTAGAGAGCTGCTTCTTTATTTCCTATTGGTTTGTGCATCCTCCTTAGCATTTCAGAGCCATCCTGTAGTTTTCTTCAGCGGGTCCTCTTGTGGATGCCATACTGGGACACAGAGCCTCAGCCTTGCCCAGACAGTCTCAGTCTTGGCCCCCATCGAGGCAAGATCAGGTTCCATTCCCCTTGTGAGCAACAGGCATATATAGCATCACAGGTCTCTTTTCAGCCCTTATTGTCTTTTGTTTTTGTTTTTTTCTTTCCTTGCTGTATTGACTTATTTTACATACCATAAAGTGTACAGTTCAGTGCTTTTACTGTATTCACAAGGTTACCCAGTAAGATATAATTTCAGAACATTTTTATTATCCCTGAAAAGAAACCTCACATCCATTAGTTATTACCCCCCAAATCCCTCAAATGCCCCATCTCCTGAAAATCACTAATCTGGCCCTGGCTGGGTAGCGCAGTTGGTTAAAGCACCATCCTATTAAGACAGCGTTTTGGTTTCAATCCCTGGTCGGGACACAGAGGAATCATACAACGAGTGCACAAATTGGTAGAACAACAAATCGATTTCTCTCTCTCTCCCTTCCAATCTCAATAAATTAATAAATTTATTCAATAAATTAAAATCAGTAATTTTTTAAAAGAATGCGTTTTTTAAAATAAACACAAACTAATCTATTTTCCATCCCTATGTATTTGTGTATTTTCAACATTTCAAATAAATGGAATCATACAATATATGCCCATTTGTGTCTGCTTTCTTTCCCATAGCATGTTGTCAATGTTCATCCATGCTGTAGCATGTATTAGTGCTTTATTCTTTCTTTTTTAATCCTCACCAGAAGATTTTTTTTATTGATTTTACAAAGAGAGGAAAGGGGGGAGAGAGGAACATCAATCAGTTGCCTTTCATGTGCACCCCAACCAGGAATTGAACCCACAACCTAGATGTGTGTCCTGACTGGGGATCAAACACACAACCTTTTGGTGCATTGAATGATGCTCCAACCAACTAAGCCACCCTGCCAGGGCACCGTGTAATTTTTTGAGGAAGTGCCATTCTGTATTCCTACCAGCAAGCTGTGTGTGGGGTTTCCAGCTTTTCCATGTCATCACCACCAGTTGTTACTCTCCCTCTTTGTAATAACCTCCCTAGTTCACGTTGTTCACATCGTGTTGTGTGAGGTTGTATCTTACTTATGTGGTTTTATTTTGCACTTCCCAGGTGGCTTATGATGTTGAGCATCTTTTAATGTACTTCCTGGTCATCTGTCTTGTTCTGCTTTTGACTTTCAGAGTGTTCTAAGGCTCAGTTGGATCCTCTTCCTGCTGAGGAGCCCCTGATGAAAATCGAGGTTGTTGAAGTTCTCACACTAAACCAGGAGGTAGCTCGTTCGCGGAATGCCCGGATCCGGGCCCTGTATGCCGGAGATGAGAGCCTGAGCCCAGAGGTCCTCTGGGAGCCCAACCAACCACTGGGCAGCCATCCAGCTGACTCCGAGGCTGCACGCCAGAGGTTCCGGGGGTTCCGCTTTGAGGAGGCGGCAGGGCCTCGAGAGGCCCTGACCCAGCTCCGTAAGCTCTGCCACCAGTGGCTGCGGCCCGAGGTGCACTCCAAGGAGCAGATCCTGGAGCTGCTGGTGCTGGAGCAGTTCCTGGGCACGCTGCCTGGGAAGCTCCGGGTGTGGGTGGAGTCACAGCACCCGCAGGACTGCCAGGAGGCAGTGGCCCTGGTGGAGGATGTAACCTGGATATCCGAGGAGGAAGGTGAGTGCAATGGAAGTGTAGGGTGGGGGACACTCCTGTAGGGGCATCTTGGAGGATGACAGGGGGGCGGGGTCACACCCACTGCATCTACACCGAGGGCATCTGCCTGCCCCATATGTTCCTGAATCAGAGCTTGAGGTGCTTCCTCACTGTCTTACCTGTTACTATCTCTAAGTCAAGGTCTTTGAGAATGGTCTCCTTTCTGGACCCATTTGTGCAAATGGAAGGTTTCAGGCCCTACCCTGTAGCTACTGAAACCCTTGGGTGGTCCCTGGCACTACATTATGTAAGGAGCCCTCCATCCATAGGCCTCTGATGGAAGCTTTCAGATAAAGTGCTTCATTGTCCCCCACAAGCCAGAAGAAACCCTGACTTTAGTCACATAGGCATGTTCCTGGGGTGCCTTCTAACATCATTCAGTGGGGGCTGTGGATAAGTGGTAACCAAGGAACACAGGACTCATGGGCTCAGCAAGCCTTCAGTCTAGCAGGAAAGATGGGAATTTGACAAACGAATGTGTGAGACGGGTGGGGTTGGGAGGTCCTGGTAGTGGGCCCTGTGGAAGCCAAGTTGCTGTAGCTGACACCTGCTGCAGAGCAGAACTCAGAGGCGGCAGGACAGATGTGCCAGGTAGGGGAGCATCCCCTGTGCAGGCCCACATGGGACCTGTCAGTATGTTCCAGAATCAGAGGCTGAGTAGGTCTGTACCAGAAGGAGCAGAGGGCAGGCCAGCAGGGCCCTTGGCAAATGTTACTCTAGGGCAGCAGGAACTGACCCCTGAGTTCCAGGGAGGGTGGCAGGATCTGATGGAACTTTCAAGATTCCCTGGGTTGCAGCATACTGTGGCTGGTGGGCCACCCAGAGGAGTGACCACAGCTGCTGAGAGGAGTGGCCGAGGCGGCAGCTAGAGGGTTGCATTTGGCAACTGACTCCATGAGACCTGGTTTCTCAATAGAGTTGGGCCGAGTTGTGTGGAGTTCAGACACATTCTTACTCACCTTAACGCCCCATGCAGCATCTGGTGGGTGCCCAGGAAACATTTCTTGAGCAAACAAATGACTGACTGATTGACTTTTGTGATTTGGTGGGAGGGGTGGAATCTAAGGTGGAGGGTGGGATGCAGAGGCCAGGGCTTCCACGAGAAGCCAGTGTGGAGTATGGAGGGAGCAGTGTCTCCGTCTCTGCACTGAGACTAGGCTTTCCACATCCTTATCCCTCGAACCTGGGAATATGCTACCTTACTTGGCCAAAGTGCTTTTGCACACACGATTAAGTTAAGGATCTTGAGTTGGAGGAGTTGTCCTCGGCTACCTGGGTGGACTCAGTGTCATCACAAAGGTTCTTAGGAGAGGCAGGTGGGAGGGGCAGAGGCAGAGGAGCGCTGACGGCTGACAATGGGAGTATAGGTGATGTGAGGAAGCTGTTGTGAGCCTAGGATTTCAGGCAGCCTCTAGAAACGGGAAAGCCAGGACCAGATTCTCCCCGAGAACCTCCGAAAGGGACAGAGTCATTCCAGTACCTTGCTTTCAGCACCATGAGGCTTGTGTCGGACTTCTGATCTCTGTCATTGTAAAGTGGCAAATCTCTGTTATTTTGAGCTTCTGTTGTGTCACCTTGTCCCAGCAGCAATAGAAAACGAATAGACCCCTTGTAACGTGAAAGTCAGTGAGTCTTCCTGTGTGTAACTCCTTGGGATGAGTGGATTCAGTTAGTATTAGGAGAGCAGGAAGAGGCCTTCCAGAGAACGCTGAGCATCCTGTGTTTCTGGTCAGCATATGAGCTGGGACTCTTGGGTGTGACTGCCACAAAGTCTGGCACAGAATGTCCTAAGGGAGGAGGAGAGAATGTACTGAAAAAGTCACAGGGTGGACTAGCTTCAGGCATGGCTGGACCCAGTGACTCCAATAGTGGCCTCAGGACTTGTCCTTTCTCTCTGTCCTGCTGGGCCACTGTGGGCTTCAGTCACAGGCAGGCTGTCTCCCTTTGGGGCCTCCCTGCATGGAATTCTTATAAACATTCCCCAAAAAGTTTCTCTGGCTTAACCTGGCCCCATGTTCATCTCTGATCCATCATTGTGGCCAGCTGGAAGTGATGGCCCAGTGGGCAAGCCTGGGTTGCATCGTGTGTGCCCCCTGATAGTGAGAGTGGACTCATCATTATGGAAGCCCACAGACCATGTGTGGATGTGTGAGGAAAGTCAGGGTTGAGAAGGGCCGGGAGGCTGAGCAGGGCTGTTTCCTAACGTGGAGGAGACTTGGTAAAATTCCCATTAAGATGGGTGTGCTGGGCCTTGGCTGGTGTGACTCAGTGTGTTAGTGCCGGCTTGCAAACTGAAGGGTGGCCAGTTCGGTTCCCAGTCAGGGCACATGCCTGGCTTGTGGGCCAGATCCCCAGTTGGGGACATGCAAAAGGCTACTGATTGATGTTTCTTGCACATCAGTGTTTCTCTACCACTTTTTCTCCTTCCCATCCCCTCTCTCTAAAAACAAATAAGTAAAATTTAAAAAAAAAAAGTGAGTGTACTGGGAGAGTGGATCTGGTCTTCGGAGTCAGGGAAAGTCCCACTCTCCACATAGCGTCAGGAGGGCATGGAGAATTCAGAAGACACAGAAATGGGGCCTCTGAGGAGAAGGCGTGAGGCCAGCAGCTGAAGCGAGTGGGGACCTGCGGAGGCCCCATGGGTCCTGGAGAGATGTGGGCTGTCTTTGCACTGATGACAGCTAGCTGACCCCTTGTGCTGATGTCTGCTCCCAGCATTGCCTGCCCTGGATCCCACCTGTTCTCTGGAGACCTCAGCTGAGCAGGAGGAGAAGGAAGAAAAGGAGACCACCTGCCCAGCAAAGGCACTACCTGAGGTACATGGGGAGCATCACCCTTTCCTGCTCTGGCCACAGCACCCACTGTGAGGTAGGCCCACCCCGCGGCCTCCAGGCCAGGCCCTTTGGAGTTTCTTATCATGAAGAGCAGGAGAACCCTTGTCCTTCAGAACAAATACTGAGATGCTTATGACTGAAACAGAGTCTAAGGTTTGCTTTAGAATAACCCAGAGCTGGTGTTTTGGTGGATGAAACAGGGCCACTGAGGCTCACAGAGTGTGACCCAGCCACCTGCATATGTGGCATCAGTCAGGGCCGCTTCTGCTGGAAGTTGCTTACACCTGGCTCAAGCATCAGCGTGAGGCTGCCGGCTCTCATGTAGTGGACTGTCGAGCACTCTGTGGTGGGCTCCAGGCAAGGCTGTATTCAAGGACTCCCAGGGGATGGGAGGACTCTTTCCAGCCCAGTAGTGGCTCTGCCCCTGGTGGGCAAAATGCCTCCCACATTCAGGCAAAGGGCAGTGGGGAGGCCTTTCTCTTCCTCTTGTGGTTCTTGTCAGTTCCTCAGAAAGGACAGATCATGGCTGTCTGGGGGACAGCCTCATCCCCAGGCAGTTCCAGTCTCACCACATGGTGGGGGTTGAGGGCTGTGCCCATCAGTGGGACTCCTGTGGAGCATTGTGGGGAACAGTGAGCTAGACAACAGGTGTGGGTTGGCGGAGGCA
This sequence comes from Mormoops blainvillei, assembly GCA_004026545.1. Lineage (NCBI taxonomy): Eukaryota > Metazoa > Chordata > Mammalia > Chiroptera > Mormoopidae > Mormoops > Mormoops blainvillei. Next base: position 6,697 of record PVJD01012422.1, on the reverse strand, counting down.
GTTTATAGTATTTGCAGCTCTTAGTGAAGTAGGGTCTCCACCTCCAGCCTCAAACTCTGGTTTTGTGAGAGGCCTATTGGACCTCTTCCAATTCAGTGTTTCCAGTGAATCCCCAAGGCAAAGGCATCCCCTCCCTGCACAGCAAGCTCTGTATGGATGTCCCAGCTTGGGTGGCCTTTTCTCTGTCCCCTTGAACAACGCCCTGACTCATGCTGAGTGGACGCACAATGTGTGGCATTGCAGGAACCAGTGACCTTCATGGATGTGGCTGTGGACTTTAGCAGGGAAGAGTGGGATCTGCTGGACCCAGCACAAAGGACCGAATACCACGACGTGATGCTGGAGACCTTTAGACACCTGGTCTCTGTGGGTAAGGCCTTGCCCACACTGGGCGCTGCGCTGTCCCAGAACAGACCAGGGATGCCACAGGGACCCTGAGTCGGTGATTCTGCCTTCTCCAGGCCCAGCTCAAGGAATGGGCGTGCCCTCAGGAGTCCCTTGTTCCATCCAGGGCCATTAACTGGCACTGTGGGCCTGAAGGGGTGGGCATTGTATCGATAGAGGCATCCTCAGGTCCACTGACGGACTGATCTGTCTGCCCTGTGGGTGTGTGAGGGCAGCACAGGACCTCGGAGAACTAAACAGACACTTCAGCCCTCAGCCCAGCCCTTGATCTCCAAGCTCAGTTCCCCGCTTTGCTGCTTTACTGCTTTTCTCAGTCTCTCTCCAGGTCGCAAGGCTGTACTTGGGTTAAAAAAAAAAAATCCCCCAGCTTTTGAATAACTAATTATGGCATACTCTCAACCCCTTCAGCATTTTCTCTGTGTGGAATCCACACCTTTTGGTTTTTTTCAGGGTGGGAGACTACATTGGAAAGCAAAGAGTTAACCCCAAAGTCTCCTGTTCCTGAGGCAGAACCAGCCCATGACCAGAAAGTGGATGAACCCTCAAGGGCCGAGGCCCTATCCTCTACCTCAGGAGAGACCTTGCAGGGTGGGGCCCCGGAAGCTCAGGACACAGCATTAAAACATGTGGGGCTGACTCAGAAAGAATCCCTCTCTCAGAAGCAGCACTGTGAAAGCCCCAAATCCCAGGCAGACACGGGTCTTAACACAAGCCATGTTTCACTCCAGAAAACTCTACCTAGGAAACACTTGCGCAAGCGTGGCTCACGGGTTAAAAAGGTGACACACAATTCACACGAAAAAATCCATCAGAAGAGCCACAAAGGGAACAAAGCCAGGGAAAGCAGGGGTTGTGGGATCCTTGGCCGGAGCACGCAGCAGGTTACATTTACAAGAATTCATAAGGGGAGCCAAGTTTGCCGATGCAGCGCATGTGGTAAAACATTCTGCAATCCAAGATACTTCTCTGTGCATAAAAAAATCCACACAGGAGAGAAGCCCTACGTGTGTCAGGACTGTGGGAAAGCCTTCATTCAGAGCTCCTCCCTCACGCAGCATCAGAGAATTCATACTGGAGAGAGACCATTTAAATGTCGTGAGTGTGGGAGGACTTTCAACGATCGCTCAGCCATCTCCCAGCACGTGAGGACACACACTGGAGCCAAGCCCTACCAGTGTCAGGTCTGCAGAAAAGCCTTCCGCCAGAGCTCCCATCTTGTCAGGCATCAGAGGACCCACACTGGGGAGCGCCCCTACACGTGTAACGAATGTGGAAAGGCTTTCACCCAGAGCTCACACCTCATAGGGCATCGGAAGACGCATAGTGGGGTGAAATGCAAGAAGAAACACCTACCTCATAGTGCTAAAGCCTGTTGAAGAGGTGCTGCCTTTTCATCCCAGTCCGGCATCAGAACATGAATGAGTGTGGTTGGAGTGTGTGGATTCGAAAAGAAGTGTTGAAGGATGATCTCGAGACCAAAGGACAACCAGGGAGACCATACCTTATTAATTGGTGGAGTGTCATTGCTAATGAATAAAACAGTTGGAAAAACATTTAACTTTTTACGCAGTTGATTTGCAGTTATAATATGGTCGTTAAAACTGATATTAGTGAAACCTGAGAATTGCTTATAATGAAAAAGTATGCACTGATATTATATTTGTGGTAAAGTATTTATGTGTATGAACAAGGACTAAAAGGGAAGATGGATAAATAAACTATATATTTCTGTGGTAGAATCTACATGTGTGTTTTTATTTAAACAAATCTTTTTATGTCACGCCAGTTCTAGCAGATTCTCTGCAAGGCCACAGCTCCTCCAGTCGAGGATTCCAAGTGAGTCAGGATAAATGTGTCATTCTGTTCCTTATGGCATCAAGATAGTTAGGTACGCTGCAGGTTCAGTGCCCAGTCAGGGCATGTATGGGAGGCAGCTGATTGATGTTTCTCACTTCCATGTCTCTCTCTCTTCCCCTTCCTCTCTGTAAAATCTAAAAAAACATATCCTTGGGTCAGGATTTTTAAAAAATATATACTGTTAGGTGCAGGGAATGGGAACCTTGAGAGGAAGCACTGGAGGCCGAGAGGGCTGGAATCCCCCGGCAAGCCTGGGAGCCTCCTCAGCATGTTCATTTGCGTCACATTTCAGCTTTTCCTGAGGGACTCCTTCGAGGGAGGGATGATCCAATGTCCATAACCAAGTTAAGCAACAAGACACTGGCAGAACTAGGGCACATATATGATGTTCATGTTCCACATGATATGACATTCTCTAAGTCATACAACCTGTAACCCACAACCACTTCCATCCCTTGCTCCACGACTCCACTTTGTTCTCTTGAGTTGCATGTAACATTTTAAAACATTTTCTAAACCTCTGCAAAAGTACTTACGTTCAACAGATACGGGTTGAGTGCTGCCCTCTCTGGACTCTTCAGGCATAGGGCTCGTAGCTGCTATATCACATTTAATTATTTCCACAATCTGATCATGGCACTTTTGGCTTCTCCAAGCCACTAGAACATCCAGGGTTAAAGAACTTAACCCGGGTACTACTGCCTTCCCACCATGTGAGTTCAAGACCTTTCCTAGAGAGAAGGAGCAGTTCTCCATGGAGAACATCAGCAGCTCCTCCAAGTCCCAATGATTTTCTTGGGGTGTGGCCTCATCATGGTGCCCAGCACTGGCTAGTGAGGTTCACAGCCATGTCCTCAAATGAGATCACTTCATTCTGAAATGTCACACTTCTTTGTTGTGAGAAGTTCACTGGAGGTGAGCTGACTGCTTTCCCATCTGTGGCAGTTTCAAACGTGGCCACAAATTCTTTGCCATTCCTCCCTAGAAAGTGGGCTTGTTTCGACCAGTAGTGTCAGCAGAATCGTGCCATGTGACTCCCATGAGATGACATCATAAAGAACGATGCGGCTTCATCTTTGCTGGAACACTTCCTCATCTCCCATGACCATCTGTTCAAGCCCTAATTCCTCTCCTTGACTTAGCGCCTCATAGCTCTCATCTCCCTGACATCACCAATGGAATTACAGTTCCTGGCTGAAACATAAGTCCTACACGGGCAGGGACTTGGTTTGTCTGTTCACTACTCTCCCCTTAAGAATGTTTGCTGCAGCCCTGACTGGTGTGGCTCAGTGGACTGGACATTGTCCTACACACTGAAAGGCTGCTGGTTTGATTCCTGGTCAGTGCACATGCCTGACTTTTGGGTCAGGCCCCCAGTTGGGGGCATGCAAGAGGCAAATGACGTGTTTCTCACACATTAATGTTTCCCTCTCTCCCAACCTTCTGCTCTCTCTAAAAAATAAAATCTTTTTAAAAAGAAAAAAATGTTTGCTGCACATATCAACAAACTGATCTCCCTTCCCAGGATGTCCATACCCAAGCCCCAGAATTCCATCGTGTCCCCACTGCTCGAGGTCTACCAAAGATCATCCCCGATTTAACTCTAGAATCACCTCAGGAACAGTGTAGATGATCAACTAAATTAAATACCACCAACCTCAAAGGAAGAAAGAGGTTCTCTTTTGGGTTTTTATCAGATTCCTGACATCAGGGAGATCTTGGTTTGGTGCTAGCTGGTTTTTAGGCCTCTCTCGCACTTTGCTAATAATTCTTTTAAACAAAAAGAACAGGCTTTCAGAAGCAACAATATCTGGCTAAAATTAAAGCCATATTGTTTCAATCGAATTTATTTAACTCATGTTTATTTTGACAAAAATTAAGACCCCTTTAAAGGGTTTGAGTTTTAATGAGTGGATTTAGATACTATTAAGCAAATAAGACTGAGGGTACTGAACACGGCAAAATCCCAAGGGTGGGAGCAGATACTCAGTTTAGGAAACCTTTTCTAGCAGTCCCTACATAGCTCACCTTTGCTGTTCCCCTGCCAGCCAGGCATGCCCTTCAGTTTGCAGTTAAAGTACATGTTACCTTGTATTTGTGCGTGGTCCCCCAAGAGTTTCTCACAGTTAACTTCGAGTAAGTTTATGCTCAGGGCACCAACTTTAGCCCCTCTAACACTCCCTGCTCCAATGGCTGAATGACACAAAACTTCTGCAAATGCCCCTAGCCTGTGCCAGGCCAGCAAGGGGGGCAAGGGAAGGTAGGAGGGAGGGGCAGTGGCCATCCAGTGCCTCCAGCACAAGGTGAGTCCTGGGGTCCCTTTCCCAAGAGTGAGGGGCCCTTTAGGAGGGAGGGTATGAGGCCACTCACCTATGGTTAGATGGGCCTGCATTCCAGGCTGTTTGACGGAACCTGGAAAGTTTCAGTGGGATGGGGTCCATGAGCTGAGAAACCAGTCCCAGGAAAAACAAGGGAAAAAGAAATGACACCATAAGGATACCATCACCAAAATCCAGGATGTAGTAAATCCACTGGGAGAAATTTATCTGGTTTCAACAAATATAATTAAAAGGAAAAAGCACATGGGGGAAATCCATAAATTACAGAACTTAAGTACACATTAAGCAAATGCAAGGTGTGAACCTTGTTCAAATCCTAATTTGAAAAGCAAAATGTAAAAAATTTGACACAATAGGGGTAAACTTAAACACTGGGTGTTTGCTATTAAGGAGTTGTTGCTACTATTTTTAAGTGTTTATTAATGATTTTATAGTTACTTAAAATTCATTTCCCCCACTATATATTTTTTTCCAATAGGCGTTGGTAACATGTATTTTAAAACAGCTTTACTGAGACATAATTCATAATCGATTCACCAATTTAACCTGTACAATTCAGTATTGTACAGGTTAATACAGGTTTGTACAGGTTTTTAAAATATTCAGGGTTATACAACCATCATGACAATTTCAGAACATTTTCATCACCCCCAAAACAAAATACCCATTTAGCAGTCGCTCACATTTCCCCTTAAATTCTCCAAGCCCTAGACAACAACTAATTATTATGCATTCTTTATGGATTTTCCCATTCTGGAAAAAAAATTTTCTTTTAGACATACATTCATAGGTAGGCACAGGCAATATTAGTTGATTCAATATTCATTGACTCAAGGAAGATCCCATTACTGTGGTTCTTCCTATCTTTCTGCTCTCCCATTCTCAGCATGTTGACTTTGCCTCTTGGGCTGGATTACTAGTGGTGCTGGCAGGGTGGTCCTTTTCCACACATTCCACACAGACAACACTGTTCAGAGGGAGTAAAAGGGGATACACTAGTGCCCCAGGACCATTTTTGAGAGAGAGGAAAACTTCCCCAGAAGCCCCCAGCACACTTGTTGTTTCTCCTTGGCAGGAATGCCTTTTCCTAATGCAAACGAAACTCAAGAGGCATGAGACAATCAAGACTCTCCCTTTGGGAGTTAAATTCCAGACTTTCTGAAAGAATATACAAATCGCAGGGTCACGTTAGCAGGTAACAAGCACGTAAGGAAGAAGGTGGTGGCCGTTGGGTAAAGCGAGTAACAAGGTTAATCCCTGATGAGTCACAGGAGCACCCCAGACACAGGAGCGCAATCCAGGAGCTCACCATGAGTGATGTGTCAGAAGAGCAGGAGTGGTTCCCACCGAAAGGGCAGGCGGCGGGTCTGACTCTGCATCCTACATACAACGCAATGACTGAATATACAAACAAGGGTCACACCTCCCTGGCCCACAACCTCTGCAGCAATAGGCCCAAGTTAAGGCTTCACCACTAACTGCCAGCCTCCCTGGTTTTTGCGCTCCTATACTACCTAGGAGCAATGGGAAGACAGGCAAATATGCTCCCCCAAACAATCACGTAGGACTGTAACGGAACCAAACGGAGGTTCGGCTGCCTGCCACAAGGAAAGCCAAACTCGTGAAAAACGTGTAGTACAAACCAAAAGAGCTTTTACTCAGGGGCCGCACGATCTGGGTGAATGGTGGGTTCTTGTCTCAAAGACCATCTCCTATTCCTGCTCAAGCCCCCCAGTTCTTATAAGGGACAAGGAGGCGAGGGCTTTCTTTCTTTTTTTTCTATCCAGTAGTTTTGTTTTTGGCAGGCTCGGGGGCCCTATCCATTCATCTTTCTAGCTTTCCTCGCTCTGGGGACCCTATCTACTCATATTTCTAGCTTCTGGCGCACGGTGGGGGTGGGTTCTCTATCCATTCATTTTTCTGGCATGTGACACGCTCAGCCTAAGAACCTCCCCCTGCCAACATCTTAGCCAATGGGGGACATTCCCCAGCGCCCAAAAGACTGTGGGTTAGAGAACGACACACCTCTAGTCAGCCAGCCTCCAACTTCCATCCTCGAGAAAATACAAGCAGGGCGCCTGCTGCGGCCTTTACCG